>JAAAKG020208713.1:0-22787 GCA_010014905.2 Druon quercuslanigerum | reverse complement strand
CGGGGGGTGGGGGCACTTTAGTCCCCCCTTTGGACAACCGGGGGGAAAATTTTTCTTTTTTTGCCCCCCCCCCCCCCCCCCCAACCCTGGAAGCAAACGTACCCGCGCGTATAAGATTCGAACCATTGGCCCATGAAATATTTCCCAGCCGTTGCGATCACATATCACGATCGCCGCTACTATTTTGACCAACGGATGCAACTATGAAGCCCGGAACTTCCAGTCGATGGCACTTCAGTTAAAGGGAAACGTGGTGAAAGTTAGAAGCCACCTTACCCTTCATTTTGCTCTCGCTTCGTCAACTCGTGTTGCAAACTTTGACAGCGCCATGCACTAATAGCAATCTCAAAAAAATTTTGTTTTTTTAACAACAATTTGATTGGATCAAACAAATAAATACATTGCTCTATGGTCGATCAAACGTTCTGCATATTGTTGCACGCCCGAGTTTTTCCATGAATTTGACACTATGAGTGTTCAGGTGTTCGTAGAACTCATTTTTCGACACTTTTCGTCGAGCAAAATGGCTTTCGGTATGTTTAGTGTAGTTAATGGAAGTGCTTGGTTAAATAAAGCAAATTATTTCGTTACTTTAAACAAATTCTTTTGTAATAAATGACGAATTCCGCTTAACATATTTATTTGATTTATTAAGACTGACAAAATTTTTAGTTTAAACAAACAAATTAGGTTAAACAAACCGTTTGGTTGAATCAACTTCATTTTTTCTCTTTGTGCCAGAATAGAGTTTGCCCATTGACAGTGAGCGCACTGGAGAATGAGGAAAATTTCTTTGACAGAAATTTTTTTTATTGAGATTGTAATATAAGTTTTATTAGTCAAATATGTAAGAGATTTACGTTGAAACACAGACAAAATTGGGGGTTCCAGGGTGGCCAGGGTGGTGAATGAAATTTAAAAAATCGAACACGATGCTAAAAATTTCTTCATTTGAAGTAATAAATACTGAACTGCAAATTCAAGCAGTCAAATTTAATTTTACACTTGTAAAACTGCATACTTAAACTTGGAATATCAAATTAGACGAGCTATTTCGATCTACACGGTTAAAAATATCTGTTGGAACGTTCTACTACATGTATTGGAAGTTTATTCCCGAAACGTAAGGTAACGCTACAGTACATAATGTTGTAGTTGCCAAATGCTGCCATAGGGATAGTATATCACGTGTGTTGGAGATTTTTTGACAGAGCAAACTTTTTTAAGTATATAGTATATTACGCGCCTATTTATTTAATTTAAGGAATTCACAGAAATTACGGAATCCAAGGAATTCACATAATTTATATAACGTCCGCGAAATTCGACAAATTTACGGTATGCACAAAATAAAAGGGATTCACGAGAATCAAGGAGTTCATAGAATTCTCGGAATTTACGGAATTCGCAGAATTCTAAAAATTCACAGAATTCAATGAATTTACGGAATTCAAGAAAATCAGGGTATTCACGCAATTTACAGAATTCGAGCAATTTATTTAATTTGCGGAATTCGCAAACTTTTAGAATTTAAGGAATTCAGGGAATCCAAAAAATTCATGAACATCAAGCAGTGCACGAAATTCATGAACTTCACGGAATTTATGAAACTCAAAAATTCATGGAACTGACGGAATTAATTGAATTCACGATATAAATGGCATATGCGCTATTCGCAAAATTCAATGAATTCGCAGAATCCAATGAATTAACAGCATTCAATGAATTATCAAAATACATGGATTTCGCAGAATTCAATGAATTAACAAAATACATGGAATTCGTAGAATTCAATGAATTCACAGAATTCACAAAATAAGGGAATTCACGCAATTTACAGAATTCGAGCAATTCATTGGATTCGCGCAATTCGTGAAATTTTAGAATTCAAGGTAATTTAGGGAACCCAAAGAATTCATGAAAATCAAGGAATTCACGAAATTCATGGACTTCACGGAATTTATGGAACTCAAAAATTCATGGAATTGAGGGAATTAATTGAATTCACGATATAAATGGAATATGCGCAATTCATGGAAACCACGGAATTCATGAAATTTGCAGAATTCAATAAATTTACAGAATTGAAAGAATTAGCAGAATACATGGAATTCTCAGAATTCAATGAATTTACGGAATTCAAGAAAATCAGGGAATTCACGTAATTTACAGAATTCGAGCAATTCATTGAATTTGCGGAATTCGCGAAAGTTTGGAATTCAAGGAATTCAGGGAATCCAAAGAATTCATAAAAATCAAGGAATTCACGAAATTCATGGACTTCAAGGAATTTATGGAACTCAAAAATTCATGGAACTGGCAGAATTAATTGAATTCACGATATAAATGGAATATGCGGAATTCATGGAAACCGCGAAATTCATGGAATTCGCAGAATTAAATAAATTCACAGAATTCAACGAATTCACAGAATTCAATAAATTCACAGAATTCAATATATTCACACAATTCAATGAATTTACAGAATTCAATGAATTTACAGAATTTAATGAATTCACAGAATTCAATGAATTAACAGAATACATGGAATTCGCAGAGTTCAATGTCATCACGGAATTCAAGAAAATCAGGGAATTCACGCAATTGAAAGAATTCAAGCAATTCATTTAATTCGCCTAATTCGTGAAATTTTAGAATTCAAGGTAATTAAGGGAACCCAAAGAATTCATGAAAATCAAGGAATTCATGAAATTCATGGACTTCACGGAATTTATGGGATTCAAAAATTCATGGAACTGACGGAATTAATTGAATTCACGATATAAATGGAATATGCGTAATTTATGGTAAACACGGAATTCATGGAAAACACGGAATTTATGGAATTCTCGGAATTCGTTAAATTTATGGAATTCGCGAAATTCAAGAAAGTCAAAGAATTTAACTAATTCTTGAAATTCAAGGAAATCGTGAAATTTATGGAATTCACGAAAATCAAGGAATTCATGAAATTTCAAGGGTTAATGACATTCAATGAAATCACGTAATTTACTGAATGTATGGAATACATGAACTTCCACAAATTCCTTGAATTCCATGAATTCAGAGAATTTCGCAAATTCCAGGAATTTCATGAATTCCATAAATTAAACGTATTTCGTGAATTGCCTAAATTCCATGAATTTCGTTAGTTCTGCAAATTTTTCAAATTCCTTGAATTCTATAAATTACGTGAATTCTATAAACTTTGTGAGTTTCTTGAATTTCGTGAATTTCTAAAATTCTATAAATTCCGTAATTTCAATAAATTTCGTGATTTCCATAAATTTGGTGATGTCCATAATTCCACGAATTTTGCGAATTCCGTGAATTCCGTAAGTTTCATGAATTTTGCCAATTCCATAGATTTTGTGAATTGTTTCATTTCCATGAATTTCGTGAATTCTGTTAATGTCATAAATCACATACCATGTTTGCAATTTTACCCTATGCTGGTATTGTAGAAATCTTGTGAAGTTTTGTAGATTTCCAAACATTTTTAACATTGTAGAATTTCAACTAAATATAATTCGCTTCAGAGGATCAATAAAAATTAAGGAACACAACATTTAGGGCGTACTAGCATCAGTACACAACACAGAATGACAATTGACGATTTTGGAAAAACATTGCATTCTGACAAATTTAAGTGCTGCAAATCGTAAATTATTATCAGAATTATATTATTAAAATATTATAACAGATCCTTCATCGAAATCTGTCAAAATTTGTAAACAAACACTCACAACCTTAATTAATCATATATTTAAATAAACGCAGATAATAATATTATCTGCTTATAAAATGTTATTTACAGTTTAATTTTAAACGGTTTTATTGAACTCAATATAGCTCAGAGGTTTAAATAATTTCATAATGTGTTAAGTACTTGAAATTTTATATTGGGTAATTGATCGCGAAATTTGAATCAAGTTAATCGTGAATGCAAATGATATGATACATAGGTATCAAAACGTTGCATTCTTCAGATTCATTTGCCGCATCAACTTGATACCTGGTAGTTTTGCGTGGGAACATTTTTAAATTAAATGAAATTAAACAGTCTAATTAAAAAATTTAGACTTTTATAAATTATAGAGTTTAAAGAATCATATTCAGTTTTAAAAATATAAATCTACGTTATCAATTTTAAGCTAGAAGCATAAAAAATGGAACAATTATATGTTTTTTATAAACTAAAAACTTTTCAAATTAAAAGTAAAATTTTTTTTATTGAGAATAGCTTTAAAATACTCAAAATTCTTCACAATTTTATTTTAAAATATATATGGTTTTAAATTATGCCGTGTACACCGAAAGTTTGTTACAAATAGCCGAATTTTGTCGGTGCGCGTAGACACTTCGTTTAAATTGTTTAAAATTATTTAAAATTGTAAATTACGTTTAAATATTTTCAAAATTTCTAAATACCTTGTCAACTTACTTGAATATTTTTCTAAGGATAATGGGTGTTGAAACATCAAAATTCAACAATTTGACTTAAAAATTAAAATTGTTTAAATAGAACAATTAAAATTGTAACGTTCGAAGTTTAGATATTTTGTCTAGTTTTAAATATTTAATTTATAATTATATATTAAGTTGAATAAACAGCCAGATATTTCTGAATATAAGGTCATTTTTTTTTCTGAATGGAAAAATTGAAAATTTAATGGTTTGAAATGAAATATTTTTGACTGAAATAATATTTGTTACACCAATAAGACTTTCAAATTGAAGCAGTTTATTTTTAACGTTAAAATATCAAATTGTAAAATTGTGAACTGATTCCAAATCGTCTCGCAAAATAAATTATTTTTTACTTTTAAAATCTCAAACAACAGTTTAATAAAAAAAAAAAAAATTTATATCCACAGTTAATCAACTAAAAATATTGTGTTATCCAAAATCGTAGATTTTAAACGTTTTCAAATTTCAATTCTTAAGTCTTCAAAACTAAATTTAAAAATTGTGCAAATTAAAAGGTACGCTTAAGAATGAAAAATTTTAAATGGAGAATTTTTTAATATATTTAATATTTTTAAATTACGTATTCTAAATTGAATGATATCATAACTGAAAAAAGTAACAATTTAACTTATTATTTAAAAAACAGTTTATATCAAAGTTGAACCGATTTATTTCTAAGAATTTGTAAAATTCCCGATCGAGAAATAAGTTCACTGTCATTTCTCGGTTTTCCCGGTTTCCCGGTTTCACGGTTCAGTGGCCACCCTCGCGTTCATTGAAGTTGCGGCTCAAATAAAAGTTGATATCCTTTAAACCAACCGTTTGCATAGTAGGACTGGTAAGTTGGGGATCGATTTATGTTTATCGACCGATGACTTTCGACGAAAAGTTTCTTCCATATGAATATGCCTTTATGTTAAAAACTTTGCTACATAACCGGCAAATTATCTTTATTATTTTTTGTAAATTATATTCATTATATCCATTTTAATTGTGTTAATATTACATTCTTCTCCTGACGAAAGTCCGTCCACTCAGCGCCGCCACCAAGGCAAATTTAAAAATGGAATACGCCAGACTTTTTTGCTTTTTTTTTGCTAATTTTATGCTAAAAAAATTTTTTTTGCTCTTTAAACTTCGGAGAAAAGGGCGGCGGCGCTAGCGGGACATCCACTCAGCGCCGCCACCTACGAAAACTCACTAAAAATTATCATAATGAGATAAACGATAAGCCGATATTTTTTTTGTGCTCTATGGTGATATCACATTTCCCAAAAAGCTACCCCTAAGTCTTATTTAGAAACTTAAAATAATTATATAATACTTAAAAATTTCCCTCTCTACCTAATTTCTCCAAAAAACTACCCTTCCACGTGAAAGTATACAGCGGATCACATATATGTATGAAAAAAGAATTTAAAATAAAGCAAATTAGAAAACACTGTTAGTTGAAGTTTTTTTGCTCTATTTTTGATCACCGATAATATATAATGCGTTACCCAAAAAATACCCCTAAGACATACATACCCTCCCCTTGTGATTAAAAACGTTTCAAGATTTGAAAAATCGCTTTAAAAAATTTGGACATGCTTTAAAGATCCAAATTATTTACATTACACTTCAAAATTTCCCCCATATCATTATTTTTTTAAAAAACCACCCTTCTGCATGAACGTATGCAACGGAACATAAATATGCACTGAAAAAATCATACAAAATATTGCAACTTAGAAAACAAAGTCAGTTGAGATTTATTTGCTCTTTTTTTGCTCTTTCATAATATATAATACGTTACCCAAAAACTACCCCTAAGAAACACATACCCTCCCCCCGTCATCAAAAACGTTTTAAAAGTTGGCAAACCACCTTGAACAATGTAAAAGTTATTCAGAACTCCAAACTAATTACATGATACTTAAAAGTTACCCCCTCTTTATAATTTTCCTGAAAACTACCCTTCCACATGAATATTTACAGCAGAAGATATATATGTATGAAAAAAGCATTAGAAATAATTGAACTTAGAACACACTGTTAGTTGATATTTTTTGCTCTTTTTTTGCTCTTTGATAATATAGAATACACTCCCAAAAAACTACCCCTAAGTCATACATACCCTCGCCTTGTACTCAAAAACGTTTTAAAAGATGGAAAACCACCTTGAACAATTTAAGAATTATTTAAAACTCCAAATTGATAAAGTGAAACTTCCAAATTTCCCCTCTTTCATAATTTTCCCAAAAAACTACCCTTCCACGTGAACGTATACAGCTGATCATATATAAGTATAAAATAAGCATTACAAAAAATGAAACATAGAAAACACTGTTAGTTGAAATTTTTTTGCTTTATTTTCTCTGCGATAATATATAATACGTAACCCAAAAACTACCCCTAAATCATACATACCTTCGCCTCGTCATCAAAAATGTTTTAAAAGCTGGAAAACCACCTTGAACGATTTAAAATGATTTAGAACTCCAAACCAAAACATTTATATCTTTTGATGCATACGTTCACGTGGAAGGATAGTTTTTCATAAAAATTATAAAGAGGAGGTAATTGTCAAGTGTCATGTTATTATTTTGGCGCCTTAAATCATTTTTACATTGTTCAAGGTGGTTTGCCAATTTCTAGGATTTTTTTGATGACGAGGGGGGGGGGTGGTATGTATGACTTAGGGGTAGTTTTTCGTAAAAGTATTATACATTATCAAAGAGCCAAACAAGAGCAAAAAAATATCAACTAACAGTGTGTTCTAAGTTTAATTATTTCTAATGCTTTTTTCATACATATATATCTTCTGCTGCAAATATTCAAGTGGAAGGGAAGTTTTTCAGGAAAATTATAAAGAGAGGGTAATTTTTATGTATCATGTGATTAGTTTGGAGTTCTAAATCATTTTTACATTGTTCAAGGTGGTTTGCCAACTTTTTAAACATTTTTGATGACGAGAGGAGGGAATGTATGACTTAGGGGTAGTTTTTCGGAAACGTATTCTATACTATCAAAAAGCAAACAAGGAACACAAAAATATTAACTAACAGTGCGTTATAAGTTTAATTATTTCTAATGCTTTTTTCATACATATATATCTTCTGCTGCAAATATTCATGTGGAAGGGTAGTTTTCAGGAAAATTATAAAGAGGGGGTAACTTTTAAGTCTCATGTAATAAGTTTGGAGTTCTAAATCATTTTTACATTGTTCAAGGTGGTTTTCCAACTTTTAAAACGTTTTTGATGACGGAGGGAGGGTATGTATAACTTAGGGGTAGTTTTTTGGTAATGTATTATATATTATCAAAGAGCAAAAAATACCAAAAAAATATCAACTGACTTTGTTTTATAAGTTATAATATTTTTTATGATTTTTTTTATTAAATATATATGTTTCGCTAGATATGTTTATGCAGAAGGGTAGGTTTTTGAGGAAATGATGAGTAGGTGAAAATTTTAAAGTTTTATGTAAATAATTTGCACCTTTAAAGCATGTTCAAATTTTTAAGGGTGGTTTTTCAACTCTTCAAGCGATTTTAATAACAAGGGGAGGGTATGAATGACTTAGGGGTAGTTTTTCGGTAACGAATTATATATTATCGAAGAAAAAAATAGAGCAAAGAAATTTCAACTAACAGTGTTTTCTAAGTTTTTATGTTTTTAATGCTTTTTTTATACATATATATGATCCGCTGTATACTTTCACGTGGAAGGGTAGTTTTTTGTGGAAAATTTGTAGAAGGGGAAATTTTCAAGTGTTATATAATTATTTTGGAGTTCTAAATCACTTTCGCATTATTCATGGTAGTTTAAAAAATTTTAAAACGTTTTTTATCACGCGGGGGCAGTTTGGTAAGACTTAGGGGTAGTATTTTAAGAAACGTAATATATATCTTCACAGAGCAAAAAAAGCAAAAAAAATATAGCGTATTCCATTTTTATATTAGCCTTGGTGGCGGCGCTGAGTGGACGGACCACTTTTTGAGACCTTTTGAGTCAGAAAAAAAAGTTTTCTACGAAGGAGTCTGACTGTCTTTCTGTCTGTAAATCTGTATATCTGGCTGTCTGTAGTCTGTAGTCTGTAGTCTGTATTCTGTAGGCACGATAACTTTTGAAAGATTGGTCAGACTGGATTCTGCTTTGGCACACTTTTTTAAGGCCTACAGAGAAAGAACAAGTTCGTAAACCAGCTATTTTTAATAACAATGAAAAAAGTGAGTACATTTTCAAAAAATTTAGGACTATTTTTTTGTCATTTCAAAATTCTATGTACGGCTATCTATAGTACTCGGAAACTATAAAAATTTATTTCTATGACTTTTTTCGATAAAATAGAAATTATCAGAGTTATAGCATTTTCAAAATCCAAAAAAGCAAAGCAAAATGGATATTTTAAGCCAAACAACGCATGATATGAAAAAAGTCAAGAAAAGAGAAACGTTTATCTTTTAAAGCCCGACAAGATTATCATGATTAATTTTTAAATGTTGTCGAAAAATTGAAAATTCAAAGTTTGATCATACAAAAAATAACATAAACTCAAAAATTTCATTTGACGGCTAATCTAAGCAAGATACGAAAAAAATAAATTAATTAAAATTTCGCGCCCTGAAAAGATCTATAATTTTTGTAATTATTAACTTTTTGATAGAAATAAATGGACAAATGTTGCTCTTGCAAAAAATAGCGAAAACTCATTCAAATTTTTCGTGAATAATTTTTGATAGGTCACGCAGTTTTTATTTTCATCGTAAAAAAACACAAGGTACGAACTAAAATTAACAGATTAAAGTTGTCCATCCCAAAAAGATCTATAAATTTTTAATTAATAATTTTTAAATAGGACGATTAGATTTTGTTCAATCGTAAAAAATAACATGAAAAATTAAAAAAGAATGGTGGAAAACGACGAACAAAATTAAAAGGCAAAAATTGTTTGACCAAAAAATATCTACAAGTTTGTTATAAACTACAATAGCATTTTATTTACCAAAATTTTTTGCTTAAATTACATCCGCATTGAATATAAACAAATTAGATTTATAGCAAAATAACAACAGTTGCAGTATATTGTTTAATAATAATTTTTATTTTAATAGAATGTCTATTTTTTAATGATAAAAATAATACAGTAAAAATACTTTTGTTTCAATGCTAATGTATATCATGAATGGCAATAGTATAAATTTATTGAAATTATATACATTTTTCAGGATGGCTCAGAATAAAATTTAATGCAAAATAAGAAACAAATATTAAATTAACCATTAAAAAGGAGATTTTTACTGATATAGTTGAACCGATACTGATAGAGTTGAACATAATGCAGCAAGGTCGCATTTTCGACGAAATCGAGTACGAAGTATGAGATACATCATGATAATGTGTTCGTAACCGCCGAAGGAGCTTTAACAAAAGAGAATTAACAATAACCAAATGAGAGTTGTCAATGCTTGGACCTTATATTTTAAAAGGCTTGAGCATCATGAATGGTAATAGTATAAATTTATTGAAGTTATATACATTTTTCAGGATAGCTAATAATAAAATTTGATACAAAATGAGAAACAAATATTAAATTAACCATTAGAAAGGAGATTTATACTGATATGGTTAAACATATACTGATAGAGTTGAACATAATGTAGAAACTTCGCATTTTTGACGAAATCGAGTGCGAAGCACGAGATACGCGATGAGAATGTTTTCGTTAAAGTCGAAGGAGCTTTAACAAAAGATAATTCACAATAAACAAATAACAGTTGTCTATGCTTGGAAATTTCACTTTAAAAGGCTTGCGCACAAATTTGAGGTACATAGAAATAACGAGCGCAAAGCGCGAGACAAATATATTATCGAGCACGCGCCGCGAGAACCAATAGTCGTAAAAATTAGGTTATTGATCAAACAAAATATCGAAATAGGCCAAGAAAAAAGTAGGTTCTTCATAAATCGGCTCAACTACAATTGGGATCCTTTGAACCCCAACTGAGGTTTCATTTAGATTTTATTTATCGTCTTGGGTTCCTTTTCTGCAAGTGGGGTTCATTTTTTTTGCAGCTCCTTTAAAAAAATGAGTTCTGATGAAAACCCTAGTTTTTCGTCTCATCAGAGTTGAGAAACGTTAACTTAAATTTTTTATTTTATCTCTTCCGAAGAACTTAATGTTCTGACACACGATTTAGCCTCTGCCTAAAATGTTTAATTATCAATTTTTTTGTCCAAATCGCTGTGTAACGTACGTAAACGTCAATAGAAGCTTTACTTTCTACATTGAAGTCCAAGATTTTTACACACTGTCAGAAATTTCTTTATCTAGTGAAGTTTTTAAAGCAATTTTTGTTACAGTTTATGATTTTTCACTTAAGCTAACTGTAAATTTCAAGATAGTAAAAAATATTTTTGGCTCTTTAGTTTTAATATACAACGTGTACTTTGCAATTGACCTCCGAATATAAAAAGCAAGAAATTATGAGTGAATTTAATACAAACGACTTCTTATGTATCTATGTTGTAATAGCACGTACACTCATAGCATCCAATATATGATCAAAATCAATCTTTTGTGATAAGAAATTTTTTTTAATGTGCAGAATTCCTAAAAATAAAACGAAGAATCCAACAAGCAATCCTGTTTAACCGCCATAAAATGATCGTACTGCGATTTGATAAAAGATAACAATTTTTCTAAAAACGAAAGGAAAAAAAATAATTTTTTGGACACAAATAAAAGATTGGAAACAAAAATGAGAAGGCAACCAATCAAATCCCCTTTATTCTGTTTATTATTCCTTTCGCCTTTGTTACTTTTATTATTATCAAATCACAGTAAAAAACAGTTGTAAAAAATAATAGCTGACGATTCGGCACTTATACAGCACCCTTATCAAGAAAACAAAAAAAAACTAAGCAGGAAAGAACAGCAACGAAGTCACGATTGTCTATCCCTGATACCTGAAAATAAATTGAGGGTCGAAAGGCAAACCCATTATTATGCCATGAATTTCGTATGTTTATGATGAGTTAGCCTTTTGACCCTCAATTGATTGTCACGTATCAGACAGAAGAGCATCGAGGTTTCGTTGCTGCTCCTATCTGCTGAAATTTTTCATGCCTTGATAAGGGTGCTTTATGTGGGTGATTATTTTTTAAAAAAATTTTTTAATTTGGTTAGATAATAATGACCATAAAAAAGGCCAAAGAAATACAAAAATAAAGGAAAGAGATTTGTTTTGTTGCATTATCATTCTTATTTCTACTTTTTTATTTTGGTCAACAAAATTTTCTTTTCTTCCTTTTTAGGGAAACTTTAACATTTTCTTGAATTGCAATTGGAAAATTTTTTATGGTAGTTGTCGAAATTTGGTTGTTAATTTATGTAAAATTCATTGAATTTATTATATAACATAAGTATTTACATATAAACATCGCTCGTATATAGCCTTACTATAATTTATATTTTTAAGACAATTATATACTGCAAATTTATATTAGGATTGATGAACCAAACAGTATTGTCTCTATATATTACATGATTACATCCACATAGCATTGACTTTCAGAAAAAAAATTAATTTTTAGTAAAATAGTTAAATTTACTGCCAAAGAAATGAATTTTAAACAAAATATAAGAATTAAAAAAAATTATTTGTTAACAAAGTGATTTAACCAACATTCTCAAACATAAGTTAAATTATCAAATAGAGAGAAATTAATTTTCAAGGTAACAGTAGACTTTTTTCCAAAAAGATGAAATTTTGACTCGAGCAGATGAATTTTGAAATCAAAAGCACAAATTTTGAAAAAATTGCATTTTCACTCGAAAAAGAATTTAGTTTAACTTTTGAACATCAAGATATAAGTTTTAAGCAAAAAGCAAATTTTCTGCGAAGATTATATTTTGAATTTTCATATGCAAAAAGATGATGTTTCAACGAAACAGTTGAGTTTTTAATGAAATGGATAACTTTTTGAAAAAATTGCTAAAGTTTTATGCCAACAATTGCATTTTTAGCCAACAAAGATGCAATTTTCACTAAAATAGATGAATTCTATGAGAATAGTTTAACTTTCAACTAAAAAATATAAATTTTCAACAAAATAGTTATATTTAAAAAAATAAGTTTTTAACAAAATTCTTGAATTGTCAAACAAATAACAAAATTTATCAACAAAAAGGTAATTTTGTAGAGGAAGTAACTGCAAAGAGAGAAATAAATATAAATGCAAGGAAAATGAATCACGGACAAGAATATTATATTAGGGTTAGGGCAAATGTTTATTCCTAAATTTTTCCGATTTCCCACTGACCCATTTTTATTTTCCCTGACCACATTAATATTCGAAGACTAGAATCTTAAGCTTGTAACACCCTTACCTAGCATCTGTTATAAAAAAATTAAAATAATTTCAAATTAAAATTAGAAAATTACTATTTGACAGTTTAAGGTTATATAAATTATCTGACTTTTACACGATTTTTGTACTTGAAATCCTAGACTTTCATAAAATAACATATATTATTCATAAAAAAATCTCTCGAATGCGCTAGACATACAACTGCATTACAAAATTTTCAATTAAAAATTTGTTCTTTTTTCAGAAAAAATTTATTTAATAAAAAAGTTTAATTTATAGCTCCATCTAGTCAGTAAAGGCGTTACGATACTATGTTATACTCTGACGATAATACAGATTCGTTGAAAAATTTGGATTGTAATATCTGGAATAATAATGAGTGTATTTCTGACAACTCAATTAAAATAATTTTTAATTCATAACTCTTTCTAGTCTGTAAAAACTTTAAGAAACTCTGTTATTCTCTAATGATAATGCAGATACCTTGAGAAATTTAACTTGTAACTCCTGACATAATAAAGCGTGTAGTTCTGAAATTCTTTTTCAGACAAAATTTAATTAACATTTTCTTTAATTAATAGCTCCATCTATCGTGTAAAGTCGTTAAAAAATTCTATTATTCTCTGATGGCAATACAGATTCCTTGAGAAACTCAAAATAACTTTTAATGATAAAAAGTTTGAAAATTAAAAGTTTTTTTTATGTTCTTTCATTTCTCTTAATAAAGAGTATATGCTAAAAATATTACAATATTAAGTTTCTGGTCTTTAAATTTTAGTCGTTAATCGTCTTTAAAAATTTATATTTTAGTGCTTAAAATACATTTCCTTATTATAAATTTGAATTTTTTTTAAAGATTGTGTGCAAGATGCCCCTGCAACAGTACAGTTCAATGGTAAATTAAAATGCTTCAAAATTGCTTTCATATCTTGGAATTCAAAATCCTCTTTAGTTAACTATTTTTGAGCAACTTCTCCTTTTTTTGATTATATATGAACTGAATGAATAAAACTCAGTAAGAAAATAAACTGTTTTTGTATAAAAAGTTGTTATATTTAGTTAAAAACTAAAATGCTTCGTTAAAAGTTGAACTACTTTGATGACAATTCATCTCTTTGGTTCAAATTCAACTCCATCATTAAAAACGAATTGTTTCATATTGAAAATGAATTTTTATTTCTAGAAAGGTAACTATTTATTAATAAATTGTAATAAATGATAAATAAAATAAATTGTAATAAACTCTTTGGTAAAAATTTCATATTTTTCAAATAAAATTTAATTTATTTGTTTAAAATATTTTTTGTTTGTTGAAAATTGAACTGTTTGTTTAAAAAAGTATACATTTTTCTTAAAAAAGTTTTTTTTGTCTGAAATATTTAACTATTACATTATATATTTTTTAGGTAAAAAATTCACCGTTTCTAGATAGATGGTCGCAAGTTAAAAAATTTACTATTTTATTTAAAATTTGTATAATTTATAGTAAAAATAAACCCTCTTATTGTGAACACAACTGTTTAGTTGAACATTATTATTTCGTTGAACATTTATCCCTCTGTATTGGAAATAAACTTTTTTGTTTTTAAAAATCCACATTTTCGGGCCTAACTGTAGGCTTTATTCTAAAAAATTAAACTTTTAAGCTAAATACTTCCATTTTTTCTTTAAGTGTGCAAGTGTTTTTGGTTGGAGTCCAATCTTTTTTGTTTGAAATACGGACTATTCGGTTAAAAATTTAACTATTGGTGTTGAAACGTGATATTTTGTTGTCGAAAATTCTTTCTTTTGAACTGAAAAATAATATTTATAAGGAATATGTACTATCATAGGAGATGGTACTGGAGAGATCGATAGATAAAGGTTTTTTCAGAAATATACGCTGTTTTTAGCAAGGTGTTAACTTAGCTAACTTAGATCGATAGTGTAGATTTGACAATTTCACGGTCGGTAAACTAGATCTCCACTGATCGATTGTTACCATCTCCTATGATAGTACAGATTCCTTGCTAATTTGGCTTTATAAAATGTAACACATTGATAAAGATAGCGTGTATTTCTGAAAAAAATACTCCATCGATATCTGCAGTAGCTTAGTGGTCAGAGTATTCGAGCGGTAATCTAAAGACCTGGGTTCGCTTCTCAGCGAAGTGAAAGGAGATATTCTTTCCGAAAAAATATTTTAATTCAAAATATTACTTCGTAGCTCCATCTAGTCTGAAAAGACGTTAAGAATGTTATGTTATTTGAGGAGTTGACTTATATCGATAGTGTTCATTTTCCATTTTCATCGATCGCTGCACGCGGTCGGCAATCGAATCACCTGAATTCGATTTCCAGCGAAACGAAAGGAGATCTTTTTTCAGAAAAAAATTAATTTACTTCAAAGAAATTATTTCATAGTTTCATTTAATCTGAAAAGACGTTAGGGATTTTTCGTTATTTGAGGTGTTTAATTAGATCAATAGTGTTGAATTTCCATTTTCACGGTCGGGGAAAGAGATCTCCACTGATCGATTGTTATCGTCTCCAATTATAGTACATATTCCTTGTAAATTTGACGTATATGAAACATAACACCCTGCTAAAGACAGCGTGTATTTCTGAACTCGGCCGGAAATCGGAAGACCTGGGTTCGATTCCCTGAAAAACAAATGGAGACGATCTTTTTTCAGAAAAAAACAATTCAATTCAAAAAATTAATTCATAACTCCATCTAGTCTGAAAACATGTTAAGAATGAAAATGGATATTTCTTGTAAATTTGACGTATATCAGCCCCATGCATTGTCCCCACTTTTCTGATTTTCTTAACCTCCGGCTGGTGAACTAATTCGACAGTGGGCCCTCCTATCAGGGTGGCTGATATTTATACTGTTTTGCATGAAAAAAGCTTACAAATAATTAAATAAATTAGTTTTATCGGAGAAACTTAAATTGCAGAGATTTAAATTTAAACTTCAAAAGTTACCATTTTAATTGCTACTTTTTAAAAATTTCTTATTTTAGGTGAAATGGTTAATATTTTTGGTACCAATAACAGCTAAAAATGACTTATTCAGGAAAAATTCAAATTAACTCTAAAGATATTCAGCAGTTGTAAAGATTCAAACATAATTTGAAATTTGAAAACATTTTAAAAAATTATCAAAATAAAATATACATCTTTGAATATTTCAAAATAAAACTTTGAAAAAATTATTTTAAGAGAACATTGAAAAAGATTTCAGAAGATGGCTGTAATTTTCAATTATTATTTTGAAACATTTAAAGGAATTTATAAAGTGTTCAGTTAAAGAAAATAGAACTGAAAATTGTAGACTGGATTATATATATTTTAAATCTTTGATAAAAGTTTAATAAATATATATATCGAGTGTTTAAAGAAAAAAATTTTAGACTGCAATTTTGAAAGTTAAAAATTTGCAATTCGTTTTTAATAATTTTAAAAATAAAAAACTTTACTTTCAAGAAATCGAAACTTTTTTTTGTAAACCTGGAAAAAACTGAGAAATGACCAGGAATTTTTTCTTCGGTTAAAACTGTTACCATGAATTAACAATAAAAAAATATAATATTCCTGATTAATTAATTATTATTAATTATTTTAATAAATATTATTAACTGGTGTTTTGCATATTTTAATCATTCGTCATTTAATAGAAGTGTTAGAAAAATTTAGAATCATTTCAAAAAATGTTTCGAATTCAAAAAAAGAAATTGAGAAATAATATGAAATTTGAGAGTATTTCAAAAAATTAAAAGGGAAATTTAAATTTTTGAACATTGTGTAATAAATTTTTTAAACTGCTTCAGGTCTTTAAGACCTCTTAAAATGACAAAAAGATTTTCTTAAGATTCCTAGAAAATTTCGTTATAATTTTTATTTAAATTATAGATCTGAGGGAATATATAAAATAAATTTCAAAATAATTTTTTTATGTGTGAATAACATTTTAGCAATTATTAATTTGTAAGGACCTAAGATAAAAATAATTTTACTTCTGCTAATGCATAAAGTGTTCAGTTAAAGAAAATATAATTGAAAATGATAGGCTGGATTATATATATTTTTAAATCTTTTAATTGTAAGATTTATGAACGTTTAATATTTATTAATTTATCAAGCGTTTAAATTAAAAAATCCTTGACTTTAATTTTAAAAGTTAAAAATTTTAAATAGTTACACTTCAAGTAAAAATTTTAAATAGTTACGCTTCAAGTATTTCAATTTGCAATTTAGTTTATATGATTTAAAAGAAAAAAAAACTTTGCTTTCCATTTTTCGAAACTTTTTTTGCAAACCTGGAAAAAAATGGGAAATTTAAAGGAATTTTTCCTTCAGTTAAAACTGCTAGCCTGTAATAATAAAAAAAGAGTATAATATTGTAAATTGTGTATTTTTAATTATTATTATTATTTAAAATAAATATTAATAACTATTATAATATTATAATAATATTCATATAATTAAACCGCCACATTGTAGAACGGGATATAGAATATTTCTTCAAGAGTGGAGGGGGGGCATGGTCCCAGTCGCTTGTGTCAGAATGTCGTTCGGGGGCCTCCCCACTCCTCAAAAATTTCTGAAAAAAACGTTCCTCTATCGATCTATCAAGTAGCTTAGTGGTTAGAGGCCCCACCGGCAATCGGAAGACCTGGGTTCAATTCCCAACGGAGCGAGAAGAGAGTATCTTTTTTCAGGAAAAAATTTTTATTTCGAAAACTCATATTTTACGGTAGATAAGTAATATTTTTTGGTTTGAGTAAATAAATTTAAACATTTTAAATGTTTATTTGATGTTATTTTATTCCTTTTATACAAGATACTATGTTAAAAATCTGAAAAGATTAAAATGCTGGTCTTTGAATAATAATGTTCCGCGAAAATAAAAAATTGGTCAGGGCACCGTCTAAAAATGTTGAAAATGAACTTTTTCAGCAGCCTTTCAATTCTTGACTCTCAATTTCGTGGTCTACGATGTTTTCACATTAAAAGTTTCCTGAAAAGTAGAATCTGGTTCAAGTTCTCGGATACGTACTAAGCCAGGCAAACAAAATCCCTTGATTAACCTAAATACTAAATGCTTCGTTATGAACTTCAAGTATGAACTATTCGTATATGCTGCTCCCAATCAAAACACAAGAGTACTCGACAGTTGATTGAGTACTTGATCAATGACGCTTTGAACGCGCTAGTTGAGCTAGTAACGGGACATTGGTCTTGTGACGTCTGACATAACTCTGACCCGTTCCACTCAATATGCAGTAGAGTGGCCCGAAAATCTCTAATTTTGAGCTTCAAAATCGCTACAACTCACAAATTAACGTATTAGGATCCTAAAAAGCAGTGACAAATCCAGAAAAAATTCTTGTGCGGGGGGGGGGGGCAACGAAAATCAGAAGCATGTGACTTGTATTTATAAAGAATTCCTCACCCCACTGGATCAGCCAACCTTAAAAAGAATAATTAATTTGGACGAAACACGTCTTCTTTTTTTTGTGCGGATTTTAATTAATTATTTTGTAGGGGATAATTCATATTCAATTTACCTCTTTTTTAGACAAAATTATTTGATCTTTTCCTAGTGTAGTTTTGTCCCTGGAAAATTTTGAAGACCCCGAAATTTTTTTTATTTATTTAGGAAGGTGGTAAGAATTTTTTCTGAAAACAGAAACGACTCAAAAAGAAATTATTTCTCAGTTAATAATTGAATCAAATCCGAAAAAATCGGCAGCACTGCAAAAAATAAATTTAGGAAACATTTTTCTTAGCTTAAGCAATGAAGCTTTATGTTTAATCGATTTCAAATTGATTTCAGTTTCTTAGGATCCCAATGCGTTCCTTTTTCGAGTTGCAGAGATTTCAAATCACAGAATTTGTTATTTTCGAACCATCCTGAATTATACAGAGATAAATTCCAGTAGAGTAGTGTAGTGTATGGTCAGACGTTAGTCACGACCTCTCGTCCTAGATTGAGCATTCCACAACCAGTAGAATTATTGAAGTCGAGGTCGGTACTTTATGCGGAAAGGAGGTGAATATGCTAAGGCTCTGTCGCCAGTTTCCCGAGATACATAGCACATTTCGAAAGACGTTACGGTTTTCCAGTAGAAATAAAATATTCGCTTTGACTACGTTTCGCGAATAAATTCGATTTACGAATTTCAATTGAGGAAAGTCTCACCGTTTCAACGTTTCGAAATCGATAAATAAGTAACATTTTATCGCAATCGAAAACCAGATCCTTTTTTTCCCAATTGCTATTTTCATTTTTATTTCTACTTTTATTTCTATTTTTATTTTGCCATGTTTCTTCAGAGTTTATTACTTTTTTATCGCTCTCGTTTCACGACATATTATGTCCCAGGAAAATATTACTGCACTATCAAATTGCTTTCAAAATATGTACTACATTTTCAATAAATCTTTTCTTTTTAAAAAACATATTTTTTTGTAATTGAAGAGTTTTTCTGAATCAATTGCCAAAATTTAAATTTTTACATGCACTTTAAAGAATTAAACTTTGATAACTAACGATTACGAGGGATAAATAACTTTTTAAGGAATAACACAAAAATCTGTTTCATAACTTAGAATAAAAATTTCTGCAAAACTTTCAACAAAAACTTTTCAATTATTTATGCCTGAAAAAAATTTTTAATTGATTGTAGGTAAAGTTTATGGAAGCGAATCACCTCAGATGTGCCAAGTAAGAGAAGCAGTTTTTCGCCAAAATATATTATTCAAAAAATGACGAAAAATGCATTAACGAAAAAAAAATTTAAAACGAAATGAAAAAAATTTGGTTGTCTAAAGTTGGTCGTTGTATTTTTGGTTTCATTTTCAGGAATCCTGCAAATTATCTTGATTATTGGACGTTAAACAGGATTTGAAACTCATTTAAATATCTTAAGTTGTAAAAGTGCTTTTGTTAATTTGTATCTAGAATTAGAAAAAATTGATTATATTTGATTATTCTATTTTTAATAATCTGAAAAAATACGTAAAAAATTTTATATTTAAAAAAAATTTTGTTCTATTTTCTACGGATTTTGAAACATGAGCTATTTGCAGACAATCTTATCGTCTGATAAGTAATAATTAATAATTTGTAATAAGGTTTATTGATTATTATAAAGAACTAATCAATTATTTGATAAAAGTATTTGCTTAATTACATCTATTGATGATTATTTATTTAATATACGGATTGAAAATTTTGGTTATCTTTCTGTAAAAATGGCTCATATTTAGGTACGATTTAAAAATAAATAACAATTGTTTAGCTCTAAATTAGGTACGTGTTTCTTTAGTTTACTAAGAAGATCATAAAACAAACAAAAACAAAAAATTTCAACGTTTTTTTTGCAACTTTATGTACAAATTGACAAAAGGTCATTTTTCGTCACTTTTAAAAATATTATATTACGCAGAAATTTTTTGCTTTTTTCATCTATGGTTATTCATTTCCATATTTGACACAATTTTTTTTGACACATTTGACACGGTCAAATTAAATGTTTTTTTTTCCTATACAAAAAATTAAAACTTTGAATTGACTTACCAATGGTAAGAAATTTGTTGAAAAAAAAATTAGTAACGCCACAAAGGAATTCTCAGTGC
The DNA here is from genome assembly GCA_010014905.2 of Druon quercuslanigerum. Taxonomy (NCBI): domain Eukaryota; kingdom Metazoa; phylum Arthropoda; class Insecta; order Hymenoptera; family Cynipidae; genus Druon; species Druon quercuslanigerum. The sequence continues at coordinate 2,332 of JAAAKG020208713.1, read as the reverse complement.
TATAAACCATTGCATTTTTATCATTCTAAGTTTTTTCGGCCCACCCTACTCCGTAGATTTGTTCGTGTTTTCCAAAGCTACTTTTACAAGGGAATATAATACACATTTTAGTTTTAATAGAATACAGATTCACATTTTAGTTAATTAAAATTTAAGTTTTATTGATAACTTTAAAGAAATAATTGTTTAAATCGTAAGAAAGAAATCAGCCTCAGCGCGGGTTTGAACCGGGAGCTCTAGATATAACAATCACGTCACCGATGCCGTAGCAGATCTGTTACTTTTCTTTAAAGCTGCTTTCACAAAAGAATACTATACGTATTCCTTCACTGTGAAAAATGTACCCTCTCTGATCAACGTGAGTCGAATCGAAATAATTTACATAATTCAATTAAAATTTTCTATCTAACGATTACGTTGGACTAATAATTTTTCGAAAAATAAGAAAAAAAATCTTCTTTTATCTTTTTATCAGATTTCCTATGCAAATTTTGTACCCATGAATTTGAGAAAATCCAGATTGATTTAAATGTATGCAAGAAAATCAGAACTATCTGAAAACGAATGCCACGGGATATTCCTTTACAAAACTTTTAAAGTCAAAAATTACGTCACAATAAATGTGGGAAATATTTCCGGGCAAGAAAGCTAGGATGGAAGAAGAGGTATGGAAGGTAGTAAATAGAGAAAGAAGGAGAAGAAAAAGAGTAAACCAAGATATTGAAATGGTAGAATGGAAAAAATATTTTTTAGATTTGCTAGGAGGAGTAAAGAGAAAAGTTAGGAAAGGAGGAAAATATGGTAGAGAAAGAGATGAGGAAGAGGACATAACAAGGGAAGAAATAGTGAAGGTGCTAGGAACAATGAAGGATGGTAAGGCACCTGGTATGGATGAGATTTCAAATGAAGTATGGAAATATGGAGGGGTAGAACTAGAGGAATGGGCATGGATAATGTGTAATCGAGTATGGAGAGGAGAGGGGTGGACATAGTTAGGGAAAGAATTGGAAAAAAGGGCAGGGAAAGGCAATTAATAGAAAGATGGGGAATGATTGAGGAATCAAAATACAATAAATGGTATAAGATGATAAAAAAGGAAGGTTCATTAAAGTATTTAGAGAAGGGATTGGGAGAGAGAAGCTGGACCAGAATTGCAAGATTTAGATTGGGAAACGAAGTAAGAGAGGGGAGGTATTGGGAAAAAGAAGATAACAGAAAGTGTAGAATATGTGAATGGGAGGAAGAAAAATGGGAGCACGTATGTAAGGGATGTAGAAGAGGAATAAAGGATAAAGAAAACTGGCAAGAGTATGTGGTTAAGATTCTAGGGGAGGATGGATTGGGGGAAGAATGAATGAAGGTGTTGGAGGGTGCTAAGGGAGCGAATTAGATTGAATGAAAGAATGCATGTGAAAAAATGGTAAATTAGAGGAGAAAAAAAGTGGAAGAATAAGGAAACGTAAGTCGCCTAGATTAGAAGCATAAAGATTGTAAGTGATGGATATGTAATAGCATAAGTAGACTAAGTGTGTTCGCGTTCTCATTCTCTCGATCTCGCTTGCACTTGCACTCTCGCTTTCGACCGCTCGCTTGAGTTAAGGAACTAGATAGATATAAATCTTTATGTAAATAGTTGTAAATATTTGTAAATATTAAGGTTGAAATTTTCTTCTTGTCGTTTAATATGTAAGAGGAAATTTTGTAAGGAATGGACGTCATGTAAACCATTAGGGGACACATTATAAATAAAGAAGAAATAAAAAATGAAAACTTTCTCATTGATATGAACTCAAATACTTTTTGTGCAAATTTGCATTCAATTTTAAATTATTCAATAAAAAATATATCATTACTAATCCTCTAGGTTTCAAATGTGAAAATTAAGAACTTTTGTCAAAAATAAAAAAAAAGTGCAAGGAAATCGGGCATATTTTTATTAGAATTTATCGACATAACACACAATATACGTTATATTTATTAAGAAAAGTTACTAAATAAAAGATACAAGGTTGCATCGGAGCGAGTGCTAAGAAATGTAACCCTACTGAACAAAATTTGCATAAAAGTTAATGAAAAGAAAGCTTTGTAAATAAATAATTTTTTTAGTTGAAAAATGGTATGAATAAAGAAATAATACAATTTTTATAGATAGAAATGCAAAAAAACCAAATTTAATAGCAGAGCTAATTAGGTATTTTATGTGGTTACGTCCGCTGGTAAGATGTCTGTACGCTGAGGGTCCAGCAGTAATATTGCAAGCAAAAACCATCCATAATTTTTTTTAGAACGCAGAAAAAATATTTCATCAAAAATTTATTTAGATAATTATATT
>JAAAKG020208702.1:0-22788 GCA_010014905.2 Druon quercuslanigerum | reverse complement strand
ACGGATTATTTGACGAGGCCAATGATGACTCCAATAACCCTGAGATACCTCATTTTAACGAGGATTCACAAGAAGAGAAGTGGGTGTTTGTTGCAGAAGTCCTTTCTCTAAGAACGAGAAATGCACCAATAAAAACCTCGCCTACAAGAAACACGATAAACATTTTGGATTTGAGAGATGGGCGACGAAAAAATTTGTCAAGATCGACTACCTTTTAACACTTTCGTTAAAAAATCAGGATTGTTACATACTTCTTTAAACATGAAGACTTTTCTCATGCATTATTGTATTTGTAAATGATTACTTTCTGAATTTTTATGTTGATCAATAAGGTGGAGCGATAATTGTTTTGAAGGTGTATTGAATGAAACGTGTTATTTTCATCCTTTATAATACAAAAACTACGTTTAATGTACGTACAATATTCTCAAGAGAAGAAAACATCTCTCAATATTATTAATGTATTCTATCATCGCGTACGTACTAATCTGCATGATTTTTTTACATGTTAGTAATTTGATTTTATTGCAGAATAACAATTTCATTAATTACTTAGAGATTGCAGTATTATTATTTTACTTTATTTCCCTTTAAAGTATTCATGTGAATTACTTTATGAAATTTTAATAATTTTCTGTTATTGTAAAATTATCTTCGCAATTATTGTGTGTTTAAGGAAAGGATTAATTTTACGCTAGAGCTTCATTATCAACGTAATTTTAATCTGCACCTTTGGAATGCTTCATGCAAAAATCAGTAAAGATACGATTTTTTTCTGATATGAAAAACGCGTGTAGCCGTGGCTACGTGGCCGTGGTCCAGCCATGACCTGGGAAATGACGCTTGAAGGGTGCCAACCATATCGAAGGAGCAAGGGTTATTTACGATGGGTGCATTATGTTTTATCCCGTTTGAAGAAAAATGTGGGCCTCCCCCCCCCCCCAGTTTCCACTCGGATTTTCCGAAAATTTATATATAGGTCCGCACGATAGATTCCCTTCAGCCATCCTCGAAACAATAAACTGCACTCGTTTTCACTGAAGAGATCGCTCACAAATAATAACCTTTTTCATGCAGAAAAGGACTTAGAGTGTTTTATTATATAACTATTTTTGCGCTAAAAACAGCTGTTTCCAAGCAAAATCCAAAAACGTGAACTTAGCCGCCATTTTGGAAGATGGCGGCTCGAGCTCCCCTCCCAAATTTACTGAATTTTGGGAGGTGTCTTAAGACCCCCCCAGGAAGAGTTTTAACAGCTATATAGCTTGTTATACTTTTTCCCATTTAAAATCCTTCGTTGACTGGCCTAAAAAGAGTATACCAAATGCCAATCCACTCTGTAAATTTTTTCGAAAGTTATAATCGTTATTGCCTTAACCTCCCCAACTTATGTAATAAAATTAACCCGAATAATAATATTAAACCATAGAAAGAATTTCACTGTAAGAATCATTACAACATGACATAATGATAATAGAACCGTAAGACATTTATAATACTATGGTAATTCGCCGTTGCTGTATTACATCAACATTGCTTATAATAATAATAATATTGCAATATATTTATATATTATAATCCTATAATTTCGTATTAGGTAGCGGCCGTAACTGCGGTACTGTAATATAATTACAGAAGTATAAAAATACCAATTATATTATATTATTAAGAATTTCTTCAGTACTGTTCCTATAATTGCGCGGTGCTTATAGATGCGCGAACCAATCGGAACATCGGGGCAAGTCTAGCATAAGGGCACTTCGCGGTCAACAAAAAAATAGGATGACGGAGAAAAACAAGGCTCGTCGAGGTGAGAGCTGAGAATTGGACCTATGAACACTGTCACTTAAGAAATCTCAAATGATAATTTCGAAGGTTTGGAATTCTCAGGTCTTCCTTTTCTTATATATTGTAGATGTGTATTAACATTTCTATTTACATCTTAGAATGGCATTTTAATATTGTAGCATAATGTTTAGATTTAAATATCGTTTTCAACATTAAAAGACTATTATAAAAAGAGCAACATCATTTCAAGTTTGATACATTTTACTGCAAAAGTTTACATTCACTTTTACTTCTGCAAGTATCTCCTCAGACGATAATTACAAATCTTTAACAATCATATAAAAAGTCATCACTAAATTAGTCAAAATAGAACAAAGTAATTGTATACGCTACTCTAATCCTATCGGTTATTGGCTTAGTGAAATTTTGCAGACGTTAACTTTGCATGATTTTTTATATTATATAAATGGATAACTAAACGATGATCGATTGACCACGATATAATAGATCGAGAACGATATAGTAGTATGCAAGCCGGATGAACTAAATTAAAATACCCAAGTGCTGTCTTGAAACCCTTGTAACTCACACACCATGAGCAAGGTCCAACGCGGTCTTCCCCTATCGTGTCAGGTCTTGGTAGTCATGATCCAAGAACCAGAAACCGAGGCGCCGGAATGGGGGCTTCCGTATATCACGAGGCGAATTGTTTCCACTTTCATCTCCCTCCCTCCTCCCATGTGATTTACTGTGGCATTCGCGTAGCTCCCTCCCCTACCTTTGGTGCTGCGTGGTATATGTAAGGCCCCTAATTGACTAGGCATGCATTTCTTTTTAAATTGTTTTTTCTACTTTGGTAAAGAAATAATCTTTATGTTTTAAAAATCGACGATTTGGGTTAAAATTGATTTATTTTAAATTTATTTATTTTTCTGGGGGGGTTCCTTCGAAACCCCCTTGCTCCCAAAGAAACCATGTGGTTTACGAAAGACCCCAATCGGGCGCCGAGCTGACAGAGTGCGAAGAACAAAAGGAGCAAATAGAGAGCATGATCGAGTATATATATATATATATATATATATATATATATATATAAGGTCGACGGAATGAAAGTCTCGCAGGTTGAGCGCTGCATGTGTACCATGTGCTCATCCAGAAGTTAGTGGCCAATTTCATTTTTATTTTAGCTTAACTTTTCTTCAGACTAAGTTTCTAATCAAAACTTGATAACCCAATTTCATAGTATGAAGTAGCCTGCAAGAGTTTTTCCCGCAAAATAATAATGAAAATAGTAATATAAAAGAGCGGAAAGATTCCAGAGCGTAATTATTGCTTTAGAGGTAATCTTGGTTAGACAGACTGTAAAATAAGACAAAAACATAAAAAAGTGACATTTTTGCAAACAGAAAGATCAAAAATATTTAAACCAGCGACGGGGTCATTAAAAGGTAGGTTTGGCTATCCTCTTCGACGAATTAGATTCCATGCCAACAATTAATTTTTCAAAATTCCTGGCTGGTAGATAAAAAAGCAGTAATATTAGTAGACACAGGATCTAGCGTTAACATGAATAACTTAGAACTCGATAAAGTTTTGCCTATATTCGGCTCAAATCTCAAGGTAAAATATTAGTTCTTCCTCACTTGAATAATGACAGGAACTTTCGTGTTTTCCAATGATAGTTCCGATATTATCAAGATGTTTAAAAAGAGACACAGAAAGAAGTGTCTTTTCCTTATTTTAAAAATATCATAAGCCTACTTGAACTGAAAAAGCATGTTGACTCCTCTAAGTATTAATTAAAAATTCTAGAGAAACTATGCTATATTATTTTGGTGATAGGAATGCAATGGGGCATTAGATTTTCAAAAATTTAAAACTTGACGCGAAAAATTAGCAAACTATAATAGTTTATCTATTACAATATTATCGTAATGGAACTTTTGGAAGATTCAGGTCTAATAGCTCCATTTTGAAATTCCTTGGAAACATTGGACGGCGGACGCCTACTGGACATTCCGCGACTTCTTCTGGGGACAATGGGTTAATGATGCCGCTGACCATGTTTATTTTCGCACGATTTGCACCAACAGAAGGTGGTAGATATATTCCAGCTAGAACTTTACCAGTCTCCAATATTGCAAATACGTCCCCATTCAATGTGGTTAACACAATTTGTTCTTGTATTGGCATAGGCCCAAAGATATGAGGTCCTAATCTCAAACAAATCGGTTTATTGGCAGGAAAAGTGTATCTTTGAAGTTCGAACCTCTGGTGCTCATTCCTGCGGGGAATAAGCCGAATAAGTCCAGGTGATCTGATTTTGACTTGAAATCTGCCAGAAACAAGAAGCTTAGTAGGGGGAGATCTAAATCTTTCAGCAAGAGAAGGGTCCTTAGCAGCAGGTGACCTGGCTTTAAGGTTACAGTCGGACTGTGAACTTAATTCTGAAAGAAGAAATAGAAGAACACATTAATTTTAAAGTATACACTCGTATATTGCTATATGATAAAGCACTAGTGGCAATATTAATTATTTACAATATGTTTTTTAGAAAATAGTGTTCGCATCACGGAAGGAAGGCATTCTTTACTTTATACGATGTGTGCTGAACGAGGCGCAGGGCGAGGCAACCGAAGGCGCCCTGTAGCCCATGATGTAGAATGAAGCCCAAAAATACCTGCTTCTCATTATAGATGCATAATATAGTATTAACAATATAAAATAAATACATCAAAATACACTTCTATTAAAAATAATTATTTTCTATGTTCAAAAAAATAATGCTTAAACCCGTAGAGAGTGCGGTCTGCCAAAAATTTAGAAATGGGCCCAAAATTAATATTTAGGCATTATTATTTTTTAATCGGCACTGCAGTGGAAACTAACGACAGCATTATCAGTTAAAAAGATAGATAAAAAAATGATTTTGACTCTCTTTCTTTTGATTTTTTTTTCTCATAGGTAATAAAGTACCTAGAGACACCGTGTTTAAAGAACCATGTTAGGATGCCGGCCAGTTTGGAAGTAATATTGCAAGTTACGGAAAATCCGGAACGATTTATCTACCTGGCGTAGAACCAATTTGGAACTGTACGAGAAACTTTAGGAAGGTCCTGAGAATCATAGAAAGAAGGAAGGCTAGTCACCGAATATACGCGGGCGCCAAACTCCTTCTCAAAATATGTCCCTGGGCTGCATGTCCCTCCGCCGGAAGGAAGGAGAAAAAAGGAATGCGGAGGCCGAATCCCAGACTGTTATTGCGCTACTCGCTCTTCTCTGCCTACCGCAGTCGCGATAAGTTTACTTTTCTCTCGTGAAATAAAATTCAAGTAGTTGTCGTCGAGGAAAATTATTGAAGACGTTCGCAACCATACATCACCCTCAAAGTAACTTACAGTGAGAGACCCTCCATTTGAATGAATGATAAAAATGAATCAAAGTTTAGTATACTTGTATATCAAAACACGGAAAAATGTTGAAATATTCGTGTTATACGTATTAAAGTACTGAAATTTGGCATTTACATAACAGTCTTTAATAAGCTTACGAGGTGTCTAAAATAGTTTCAATAAGAAAGTAAGTGAACATCATAATCTGTGAAGCTTATTTGAGAAATTGAAATTATAAATATGAATATACCTGAAACCTTCGGCCTGTTATAGAAATTAAAGCTCAAGTCTCGATTGTTCGTATAGTGCTTTTTAATTATGTTTCCGAGTATGTCCGAACAATCTCGAAATTATGCCGAACACGTTCCTACCACTGCACACGTGCACGTGTGCCAGCGGAAGCCGCGCCGGCAGTAGACTTCTTTTATAATTTTGTAGTCATGTTTGTTCGCGCGTTAATTGCGCCATTGAATTGTAAATTAAAAAGTACATAATTGAAACATAAGTTTCCACTAATAGATTTAACACTTTCACCATGATTTATTATGATAAAATAGATATTTCGGGTATCAATCGTGTCCAAAACTACGAAATTGGACGACGTTTTGTGAACATTGCAGTTCAATTCTTCAGGGCTCACCTGAAACTGAGGTATCAGGTTATATTGTTCTTATGTATACTTTCTACGATGCCTGTGATCGACTACAGCGCACCACTATGGAGACAACCGTCATCACAAAGACACACAATATTTTTCCAAGAAAACATAAAAAAGCAGTCGAAATCTTAAAGCACCTTAATAACATCAATAGGGACAACGGTTATAATACCAATCCGATTTGGCTTTCCGTCCTTCCGGATTTTTTAAATAAGACTTGATTGGCCAATCAGGTGTGTCCTGTCTCCATGGAGGGGCGCTCTGGCCAATCACAGGCATCGTAGAGAGTATACATAAGAACAACATAACCTGATACCTCAGTTTCTAGTCAGCCCTGCAGAAGTGAACTGCAAAGTTCACGAAACGTCAGCAAATTTCGTAGTTTTGTACACGATTGCTACCCGAAATATCTCTTTTATCATAATCTTTCACTATTTAAGTATTTAAAATTATTTTTTCAAAATAAAAAATGATAAAAATTTTTTCGCATAATATTTAAAAAAGTATTTATTTATTATAACATTTCAAACCCCCTAAATATTCTCAAAATTTTATTTCAAAATCATCGAAAAAGTACAATTTTTTTTAATAATTCAAACTTTTCATATGTTTTTTAAACAACCTGAAAAATTACAACAATTGCATAAAAATATCCCAGATTCTTTGTTGACAATCTAGGAAATCTTTTAAAATCTTTTTAAACATTCTTCTAAAATTATTTTTTTAAAATAAAATATGCTTTTAAATTTCCTAGGAATCGTAAAAAATTGTAGTTATTCGTATGAAACCTTTCATAATTTTTAAAATTTTTAAAAGGATTTTAAAGTTTTTGTTCTAGACCTGAAAAAATGTATATATTTTTTTAATTATTTAAAATTATTTCAAGATTTACATAAATTTTAAATCTTGTCAAAACTTCTCTCGAGAATAAAACATCTCTTGAAATTATTCGATTTTTTTTTTGTAATTTGGGTACAAAGTGTTAAATTGCAATTTATTTGTCAAAATTAACTTTTTGCTTTCTATTCTTTTTTTAACTCCTTGTCACTTCTTACCAAAATTTTTTTTAATTTCAGTCTTTCGTATTCTGAAATCTTTTGTACTTATTTTTAATATTTTTAAATACTCTAGAATGTTTTAAAACCTTTTAAAATCGTTTCAGAACTTCGAAATGTTTTAAAACCTTTAAAATCTGGTGTACTCTACCCTTTTTTAAATCATCTAAATCTTTTGAAAGATTCAAATCTTTAGAAAACGTTTAAAATCCTTTTAAATATAATATAATTTGTAATATAATTCTTAAACCCCGATTGGTAAAAGCCTTGATAGAACCTCTAAATTGTCAACTACTTATTTTTATTGTTTGTAAGTTGCATATCACGAAAAAAATGTATACTTTAGCATTCTATATTAGCGGAGACGAAATAAATTTTGTTTGAATAGTTCGCAATATTAAAGTTTGTTCATTGAAATCTATAAAATAATGGGTTAGGTACACAAAAAATACTAACAAAAATACCTTACCTCGGGAGTCTATCAAAGCTATTTGGATTTTTAATATAGTTGTTTTCAATTTTCTCAACTGAAGATTACAATTTACAGACCGGCATTACTGACTATATTAATTTCTAGAATATTTTTATAAACTTATGTACCTCAAACTAATAATCCATATAATTCCTTTTGAAGTATTTGATAATATCATTATCAATTTTTATTATTCTGCGTTTTAATACATAAAATATCAATCTTTGCTATTGAATATACCAATCCTTGTTCTCAAGATATTAATTTTCCATAATCTAATTGTAAAGTTTCTTTAGTACGCTGACAATAATTTTTATAGTTTCACGATTTCCTCACTATATCAATTATTAATATTAAAATAGCAAGTACTAATATAAAATTTCTTTTAGTGTAATAATCTAAAGAAGAAATTTCTTTAGCATTATATTGTTTTTATCCAAATTTCTTGAAATATAACTTAAGAAACGTGAAATGATGGATAATCGTAAAAAGCGTTCTTTCAACCAATCATTTTTATAAAATTTCTTTTGTTTATTATATAATTTTGGAATATCTTAAGCTAACGTTACTCTATTAAACTTAGGCGATCTCCACAATTTTCATATTTCTGATGAGCACCGAGAACGTCAAATAGAAAAAATGACCAGTTTTTCGCCATATTTGTTTATTTGTAAAAAATTGAAAGCTTATCTTAAAAATCAGGATTGAAAACTCTCTTTAAAATCTTAACAGCTTTTTTCAATCTTTCCTCCCCAAAACGGACAATATATGTGGGCTGTAGTTGATTTTGAACCAAAAAAGTCCTTTTTTCCCATTGTGCACAACCAATCTCTCACAGAACCAGAAGCAAAAAACTGGTCGTACAAACTTTGGGTTGTCACAACCGAGTAATTATTTTAAACATTCATTTTGCGATTTTGAGCACGTTCAGCTGGCGTGTACTACACCATTGTGAAAATATTTCACGCTTATCTTTTTAACTGGCTGGGAATTAGACTGGTGCGACCTCTAGCAAAAAAGTTATGAGGAATGGAAGGAGGTGAGTTCATATTGGACAGTATATTTTGTTTCAGGTAGAATTATAGCGGTGTTTACTGTTCCTAGGTAGGGATTCAGATATCTCTCGAACTTGGGGTACGTTAAAAGTGTAGGTGGCTTGGCTCGCACGTCGCGTAGGGTATGAAACGAAAAATATATAATAAGTTGTAGCGTAGCGTAACGCAAAATATTTTAATTCGAAAGTATAAAATTTTAGAAAGTCGGCAAACACTTCGAGGGCGGAAACACGGCGACTTCGAGTACAATAGACTAATTTAGAGAATTTGGCTATCGTTAGTTTTGCCGTCGGAAAAGCCACGCTGACCCTTGGCCCTGGCTTGGAAAGCGTTTTTCCCGGGCAGGCCGTTTTACAACCGACACCGTCGAGATTACTTTGTCTCACGACTTGATTTCGGTTTTGTATATTCTTTTTCCTGTAAACCAAAACCTTCCTTCACTTCTGCACGCGAATTCCACAAATTGGTGACCCCGACGTGATCGGGAAGTGTTCAATCGTGGTAAGTGCAACTGCGACGTACACACGTTTTGTGCAAGTGACTCCTGATACGTGCGTACGAACAAAATGCCAAACGACAGCACAGCTCCCACGCAAAAAAACAATTCGGATGCCGCGAGCGGAGAAGCGAGTGCACACACGGTCGCGATTCGCGTACCAACTTTTTGGCTGGAAAAAATTTCGTTGTAGTTTAGGCAATTTGAGGCTCAGTTCGGTATTGCCGCAATTACTCGAGACTCTACAAAGTTTAGCTACGAAACTTGTGGCTAAACAGACTACCCGTTTCGACTGAGCACGTCTTTGCATCAATGACGGAAAAATCTTTAACGGAAATGGCTGAGATGGCCGATCGGATCCATGAAATTCTACCCGAGAAAGGTAGAATCGCGCAAGTTTACGTGAGTACCGAAGTTACAGTTATACACGAAGAAATACAAAAATTACGCGCTTAAATCAGCGCTATCAGGAGATAACCGCGAGGACGAGGCCCATGGCGAGGCAGAATTCAATCGCGCCGTCGAAATTTGTCTTAATATCACGAATCAGGTTCGCGTGATTTGTGCTGGTACTATAGAAAATTCAGTAATAAGGCGACAAAGTGTCGCAACCCATGCACCTGGAAGGCGGCGGGAAATGACAAGAAACATAATTGATAGGGGCGCTCAACGATGGTCCCAGCAGAACTCGTTGTATTTTAGATAGCGATAAGGCAACTAAAATCGCTTACTTAATTGACACTGGAGCTGACGTTGGTGTTTCTCCGCGCAAGCGTGTGAGTGGACACTTACGCAAATGCGAATACGAACTTTATGCCGCAAATAACACACGTATAGCAACGTACGTTACAATAACTGTCGATCTTGACCTATCACTGAAACTAAGTTTCAAATGACGAGTGATAGTAGCGGATGTTGATACGCCTATCATTGGCATGGGCCTTTTGGTGTATTAGGGACTTTTCATCGATCCGAAAAACAAACTTCTAATCGACTTGGAAACCAAGTTAACGACACATGGTCGATTTGCATCGGATAAACACATCTTAGAATTTTTTCCCCGTTTCCTAATGTGACACGGCTCGCGATTTTTGGCAAAACACCTGTCAAGCACGATGTAAATCATTAAATCAAAACTACATCCGGATCTCCAGAGTTGTGCAGACCAAGACAGCTTGCACCTGATCGGTACAAGCAAGCGAAAACAGAGTTTGATCTAATGATGCAACAAGGAATCATACGTCTACCGAAGAGCCTCTGGGCTTCACCCTTACACATGGCAGCAAAGAAGGACAACAGAGTGTGGCCCTGGGGTGATTATCGCGCGCTAAATGCACGCTGGGTCCCGGACAGGTACCCTGTCCCTCACTTCGAAGACTTCGCCAGGACTCTCCACGGACGTACGGTATTTTCAACTATTGATATGGTAAGAGCATCTAATTAAATTCACGTTCTGACAGGCTTAGATTTTTGCTATACATATATTGACGATATTCCTATCGCGTCAAAAGATCACATAGACTGTAAAAAATTTGAGACAATTTTGAGTTTCCGTGAATTTTTATCGCCGATTTATACAAGACTCCGCAAAAATTCAGCATAATTTAAATGCATAACTTTGTGGATCTAAGAAAAATAACGCTTTGATCACGTGGACTGAAGATTTAGAACGTGTTTTCAATGATTTAAAAAACGCTCTCGTGAACGCAACAATTGTAGCTCACCCTGTCGCAGGGGCCCCGTTATCGATAAACGTAGATGCCTCCGACTTCGCGATGGGAGCCGTCTTACAACAACTTGTCGACGATTTATGGCAAACACTAGTATTTTTCAACAAATCTTTGAATACGGCACAGCGTCAGTACAGCGCGTAAGATCGCGAACTGTTAGCTGCTTACCCTGCTGTCAAACGATTTAGACATGTAGTTGAGGGTCGCGATTTTATTATTTTCACCGATCACAAACCTCTAACTTTTGCTTTTTGACCAGATTTAAATGAATGTTCTCCACAATTCCGTTATCTCGATTTTATCGCTCAATTCACGATGAATATTCAACACGTGAGTGATAGAAATAATTTAGTTGCGGATGCGTTATCACGAATCGAAAGCATTGTCGAAACAGTCGATCATAAATCGATAGCCGAAGCTCGAAAGCAGAACGACGAATTACACCCCGCTAATTGTGACACATTGTCCGATTCTATTCGACCTTATAGGGGCTGTCCATAAATTACGTGACGCGTTTTTCTTTTGTTTAAATAAAGACAAGGAAGAAATTGCCTCGCAGCCAAAAGGGATACAACGATATAAGCAAAAGAAAAACGCGTCACGTAATTTATGGACAGCTCCATATACCTGCGAACTTACGTCAAGCAATTTGTAACAGCTTGTACCATCTAGCGCATCCTGGGGTTAAAGCTAAACAAAAACTAGTCGCAAAACGTTTTGTGTAGCCTTCAATTAATAAGAATTGTAGAATTTCGGCAAAGGCTTGCATTCCCTGTCAACGAGCGAAGGTTACGAGACGCTTCGCAGCGCCTATCGGGACATTCAACGATAAGGATAAAAGGTTCGAGCACATGTACTTAGAGATCGTGGGCCCTTTGCCACACTCTTTAGGGTTCAGGTATTGTGTAACAGCGGTCGATCTTTTTACCTGCTCGCCTGAAGCTATCCCTGTGACCGACATCGAAACAGTGACAATCGCACGAGCTTTTGTCAGCGAGTGGGTATCCCGACTTGGAATTCCCTTGAAAACTACAACCGATCAAGAACGACAGTTTGAGTCAAAACTTTTTGAAGAGCTGGCCCAAACGATAGGAGCCAAACACCTGCGTACGACAGCTTACCATCCAGCAGCAAACGGAATGGTCGAAAGATTGCACAAACAGTTAAAAGCAGGAATTAAGTGTCACGAAAACGATAGATGGGCGGAGGTCCTACCTATTTTTCTCTTGGGTATTCGAGCCACAGTAAAAGAGGATTTAAAGGCGAGCGCATTCGAGCTACTGTATGTCACCGCTCTTGGATTAACAGGCGAATTTTCCAAAACCGGCAGCAAGGAAAGCAATTCTGATTTTATAAAAGACCTTCGGAGAAAAATAAGCCGTTTGAAACCTGTTTCGGGGACAAGAGATGGAGCAAGAAAAAAATTCGTTTTTAAAGAATTATCATCTTCACCCTTCCTCTTCATTAGGCACGACAAAGTACGAGTCCCGCTTCAACCAACCTACGATGGACTTTTTGAAGCTGTAGAACGCGCTGATAAATTTTACACAGTTTTAATAAGAGGAAAAACGGTTAATGTTTCAATTGACAGATGATAACCAGCGTTCGTACCCGAATAAACAAAAGAAACAACAAAAACGCAGCTGATAAAGAAGCTTCCCACGATCACAACGACGAGGAACGACAACCTCAGCAGCCAGAAGTGCAACCACGGAGAGGAGAGAAAAATACTGTAAAAAGTTTAAAAAAATATAATATCTATAACGCCTGTTGACTGCTACACTTCAAACATATTATCTATAAGTAGCAGTCAACAGGCGTTATAGGTGTTATACATTTTTAAACTTTTGACCGTTGCAAAAAAACTATTGCGAATACTCCGTGACCTTCTAATGGGAATACTAAATTAGAATACGAATTTCACTAATTTAAAAGTTGATCTTGCAGTTTTTCTTTTAGTCTTTTATGCATGATACGGAAGGAATACTATGTGGATACTATAAAGATACGCTGTAGAGTATCCTGTCCGTTCACTCGGTCCGCTAGGAATGTATGAGGCTTTACCACTGAAAGTGATATTTTGAGAAAAATAGTCAAGTATTGAAGAAATGTAACACGTTTGATGAATTTAAAGTTAGATTTGGCTTTTTTAAACGGAAATATAATGTATATTTTGAGTCAAAAATCATGAAGTATTGATAAAAAGTAACAAATGATACAAATTTTGTGTTATTTTAGTATTCTCTGAACTAAAATTGGTATTTGAAAGAGAGAATCGTAAAGTATGCAGGGAATCTAACAAATTAGAAGAGTTTAAGGTTATGCTTGTATTCTTACAACTAAAATTGGTATTTTTAGAAAAATGATAATAATTAAGAAATATTTACTGATTAGTAACATTCCTTAAAGTATTTAGGTTATTATGGAAAGCTTTTAAAAGTTTTCAAACATACCTTATGATTTTTCTAAAAATATCAATGTAGTTGTGAAAATACAAGCATTACCTTAAATTCTTATAATTTGTTATATTTTATTCACATTTCACGATTTATTCTTTCAAATACTATTTTTAGTTAAGAGACCCCCAACAAAATCTAAAAATTTTATTATTTGTTACCTTTTATCAATACTTAATTATTTTTGTCTCAAAATACATATTTTTGTTCAAAAAAAAACTAAACCTAAACTTATATTCGTCAAATGTGTTAAATTTCATCAATACATGACGATTTTCTTGAAAATATCACTTTCAGTGATGAAGCAGCTCACGAAACCTTAAATCCTTAGAATTCCTCAAATATCCTAAATACTTTAGGATTTTTGCTTCAAAATGCCAATTTCGATTAGGAAACCCTTAACATAACCCCTATACTCTACAAATTTGTTATTTTTAATTTATTAATAATTAATGAGTTTCATTTTTAAATTTCAAATTCAGCTACAAAACCCCAACCATAAATTCCATTCTTAAAATTGGTTGCAGTTTATGCAGACAGAACCTAAACAATTGTTTTATTAGTTTACTCCAAAGGTCAAATCGAGACTCGGGTTAACTTTAATCAGTGACAAAGATTCAGTTTTAATATTTAAAATATAGGAGTTTACTAAATACTACAACCTCAAAAGATGTTACACAATATACAAATAAAATTCAAAGAAAATGACGTCCGATCAGCAAAACTGTCAAAATAATAAACAATGAATTTAGACAGGGCTATTTCAAATTTTAAAATGTATTTTAAGAAGTCAAGATCAAGATGATTATGCGGTGAATGACGTTTTTCGTTTCGTACCCCGAGGAGTGGACTCCTGGGAAATTTTTGTTGCATGTATATCGTACACTGATATCGGTGTCTTATTTACACTTTGATTTTTCTGGGTAGGACACTCTGTAGAATGCTCTTTAAAGCCTTGCAGGTAGTTATTTTCTGAATGCTCAAAAATCTGCTTAAAATTATAGATATATTATATTATTATATTCACCTATGTAATTAAGGATAACCACCAGGAATAAGACTAGAATAGGAATGACCTGCATTTTTTCAAAGTTGTGAAGAATCTGATTGATGCTTTAACGACCGGTTTAGTTAAAAATATAACTGCTAAATAAACTGGTTCTTTATCAAAGACAATTTATATGCTATGATCGTTATCTTACAGATTATGGACATCAAGTTTTTATTCTGATATATTGACATTTCATAAGTCAGTTTCAAGGAGATAAATGCAGTAATAAAATTGATAAAAACTGATGTCGTAACTTATTTCTGTAAAATGTAGTATGAGGAAAGGGTTATAAAATTTTTATATTGATCTAGAATTCTCGTGTTATTATTTGGATAACACGTTTATTCCGCAACACTGCTCCGACCCAGGTTGCTTATCAATCTCTCTAGCAATCGCCCCACGTGAAGATCCTCATTAAGTCGTCATGTGATGTTCCCCACTTGGGTCCATTAGTATCCAAGGTCTTTTGTTTCAGGCGTCATTCACTCTACTGACACTCTTCTTATGATCTATTTTCCGCCATACTTTTCTCAGATATACTTCTCTAGCTTCTTTAACGTCATGCATTTTTTCATGCAGGCTCTCGCGTTTCTATGGCTTCTTATGTCCCTTCTAATCAGGGTCTAATTCACACATTCTAATTATTTCTTCCGCGGTCTGCCTCTGGGCACGCTGCCATTTACTTTACCTTGATATACTTGTTTCGTTAGTCATCCATCCTTAATTCTTTCAACATGCCCGAACCATCTTAACCGATTTCTTTCCCATGTGTCAACTAGCGTTTCTTCCGCACCACATTCGCTAAGGATTATCTTGTTACAAACTTTGTCCATCAGAGTTTTCTCGCATATTATGCGCAGGAATCTTATGTCGATTGCATTGATTTTACTCTTATCTTTTTTTTTTATATGTCCATGTCTCGCTGCCGTATATTACAGTTGGTACAAATATGGAATTATGTATTGCTATTTTAGCCTTATTTGATATATTTTTACTTTATATAAGGGAGCCTGCTCTACCAATAACCTTTTTATCTTCGTTTATGCGTCTATCTAACTCTTCATCTAATTTCCTGTCCCTATTAAATAAGATACCAAGGTATACGAATTTATCAACTTGTTCTATTCTCTCATCATTCAATACAATGTTGCATATTGTTTTCTCACTCTTTCCTTCGGACACCATAGTTTATGTTTTATTTACGTTCATTTTGAGGCTCATGCTATTCATGCTTGCATTCAATTTATTCAATATTCTTTGCAAATATTCGATGGATTCTGCCATGACAACCTTATCATCTGCGAACAATAACCCACGTACCCTTACTGTTTCGAGATCTACACCTTCTTTGTCAAAAAGAGCTTTTCTTAAACATTTTTCCATAAATAACATAAATAGCTATGAAGACATAACGCATCCTTGTCTAACGCCTTGTATTATATCGAACCAGTCACTCAATTTCCCCTTTAATCTTACACTTGCTTTGCCACTCATATATATTGTTCTTATAACTTGTAGGAGCCATCCATTTACACCGTACTCTTGCAGGACTTCCCAAAGTTTACTTCTATCTACCTTGTTGAAAGTTTTTTCTAGGTTAACAAATGCACAGAAAACTTTTTTGCCCACTCTCAAACTTTTTTCTGTGATTTGCCTTAATCTAAATATTTGATCCATACATGACCTTTCGGGCATAAAACCACTTTGGACATCCTAAATCTTTTTTTCTGTTATTTTCATTGCCCTACGAATAAGAATCTTTGAGTATATTTTACTTACGGTATTTAATAAGCGGATCGCCCTGTAATTATTGCAGTCGCTTTTATCTCCTTTTCTTTTTTATATTTGCACGATAATCACTTTTTGCCAATCGCCTGGGACTTCTCCTATTTCAATGCATAGATTTATCAGTTCGCACAGTCTATGTGGTATGTACTCGCCACCGTGCTTCAGCATTTCAGCGTTAATACTGTCTACCCCGGAAGCCTTACCGTTTTTCAAGTTCTTGATTATATCCCTAACCTCAGTGACACAGACTTTTTCAATAGAGTTTTCTAACGCATTGTGTTGTACATGGCCGTTGTGGCGCCTTGTAGCTTCATTTCCGTATTGTCCCCTAAAATGGTCCCTGAAAGCGTCACTAACCCCGTCTTCCTCATATTGCATTTCCCCTTTGTCATCTCTCACGTTGACAAATTCTGTACTTTTAATTCCCTTCGTTGCTTTATGAAGTAGTTTCTTGTTTCCTTTAAAGTCGTTTTATATTTTCTTCTCTTCTGCTGCTCTAATTTTATCTTTTCTTTCTCTAATTAATCGCTTGAGTATCCTCTTTTTGCGTCGTTAATCATTTATTTCTCTATCTACCTATTTATTAATCTATTCATTTCCTCATCGCTAAGACCTGTCATGTTCAACGTTCTCTTGTACGCTTCTTTCTTTGTTTTTTGGGCAGCCGCAATTTCATCATTCCACCATGCATCACCACACATTCTGCCTACAACCGCGGTACCACATACTTCGATCGCATATCTAACAATGATATCCTGGAACATAGTCCAGGCGCCTTCTATATCTTTATTCCGTATAAGCGCTTCCCAAGCTGCCTTACCTATGCTTTCGATTATCTTATGTTAGAAATCTATTTGCACATCCCGTTTCTGTAGGTCCCCAATTTTGATTCGCGTTTGTTTTGCTTTCCTGGTTCTCTTTTTTCTCCATGCCCGACCTAAGTTATTTTTGGAGATCAGAAGGTAATGATCGATATTGCATTCAGAACCTCTCATGACCCTTGTATCTTTGACTAGCACTCTTAGTCTTTCATCCGCAACAACAAAGTTAATTATACTGTGACTATTTCCTATAGACCAGGTGTACATGTGGATTATTTTATGCCTAAACTAAGTATTTGTAATAAACAGACCCTTTTCTAAGCATAAGCAAACTAATTTATCTCCATTATAGTTTGTTTTTGGATCCCCAAAATTACCTAGTATGCTTTCTGTACCCTGATTTTGGATGCTAATCCATCCATTCATATCTCCTAGCAGAATTATTCTTTCACCATGATCGCAAATATTTACCGTATCATTTAAAGCGTCCCAGAAGGCGTCTTTTACTTCTCTGGGATCACTATCAACTGGCGCGTGACATGTTATGATAAATATTATTCTGATTCATACTTTCATTTTAGCCCACAGCAATCTGGGAGATACGAAACCATGATCTCCGAGATTCTGCTTCGCTCTTTCCTTCAAAATGAGACCTACTCCTTGCCTACGATGTGTTTCACTATCTACTCTTGACCATATTTCAAATCAGCCTTTCAACAATCTGTTTTCTATGTCCCTACTTTCGCATCCCTTTTTTTTTCAGGTACACATGGCATGTCTAGTTTCCTCACGTGCATAGTTTCTCGTATTCCTTTTAACTTGACATAATTCACCCCCCCCTAGCATTCCATACATCCAGTCCCCATTCGTCGCCTGAAACTTGACTTTTACATTTTTCGTGTGCATGCCTTTTGTCTATTAAAGTTTTAGTCCTTTCCGAGGATATTTTGTTGTTTGTATTATTCATTTTTTAGATTATACGCCTAACTACCACCTTTATGCAATAAGTTTATTTTGCGAGTCGAAATCATATTCAAGTTAAGTATCAATTCTTCATATGGTGTAAACTGTAGTTATAACGTCCGTTCCACCAAATTTTTGTTAATAAGGAAGAAATCGGAAGGGATTCTAAAAAATATATTATAAGAATTAGAAACACGAATACTATTTTCATGCATTTTCTTTAAAAATGAGGAATTCAAATGGGATCTGATACTTTCCTTAATTCTTTTTTCTTTAAGTGTAGAAAATGGAAACTCCAGGTCAAACGCTTAGCTTCCGATTAAACTTGTGTTATTTACTGATTACTTTTAACTATGATAAATACTAGTAACTTTTTTGTAAAAAAGTAAATAAACCTTTATAATTCTACTTATTTTTAAGAGTTCAGGACACCAGCCTACCCAAGATGTCAGATACCAATGCCTTTATTTGTACAAAATCACAAGTTACTTGGGAATGCGTTGAGAATTAAATAAAACTATTACCTTTCAGAAACATATACGTATTACTTTGTGAAAGTCATGCTTAAACTCGAGAGACTTCCTGAGATTGAGAATTTAGATGTGACCATTACGCCAAGTCTATCTTTAGATAGGCAGATTGACAAAATTCTTCTTTATGACGGAAGGACTTTAGGAATTTTCATGAGCTAATGCATTATGTCAAAACCACAGGTATTTTTAAGAAATAATTTAAAGCACTGCTTATGTCTAATACAGAATATGCTTCCTCTGACTGAAGTTTTCTACATTCCTTTACCTCTCAAACGTAGTTCTTCCTCGTCTTGCATCTGGACCTATCTGCACACACTAAATCTACATGCAGGGATTGATTCTAATATTTATATTTTCTTTATGTCTCTTTTGTAGACTTTTCTACAACATCAACCTATTAATTTTTTAAACATCTTTAATAACAGCAATACTCTCATGGAGCGATGTGACCTTACTCATACCACTTAGCAATTTATTTATGTATACGGTTATGCACAAAAATCAGGATACCACCGTTCCTCAACACCATGAGAGGCGTTCACTAGGGTGGGTCGATTGTCCGCTTTTTTCGAGGGCCGAGTTCTAAAATGCGGAAAAGTTGCCTTGCCTTAACAGTAGTTCGTGCGCAAAATTTTATTCCTATCGGACAATATCTTGTATTCGATACCTGGTCTTCAATTTTAAAAATTTGACTAAAATCATATAAATATCAGTATAAAGTAAAAACCACATATTTGATGACTAAATGTTACACGAATCATGTTATCAAGATCTGGTTGCTAAAGCGCCGCGCCGCGATGGTATTCTGCATATCATAATCAAGCGAAAAGATAACCGGATACAACTGGTTATAACCGTTTGCAACCGCGTAAGGAATTTGTGGTTATTTATAATATTTGATCTGCCTGTTTTTTGCAGTGAAACTTTTCACATCAACAGAATTTAAAGTTAATACAAGAATAGGAATGAGGGGTTACTCACTACGAAATCTGAAAATATTAAAACTGTGAATACAGCTATCTGTACTGAATTATTGGAATGAAGTTTGGTGGATGTATATCTGAAATATAGTAGCTAAAGTATAAAAATGTGTGGTGGAAGTATAGAGAAATATTTTTGAAGTGAATCTGCAAAGTATAGCTTCAGTATAACTGAAATATGTAATTACATGATATGTAAGAATTATGTAAGCTGTCCTATGTATGTCCATTGTATATTGTATATCCTCATAAACAATATTTAAAACATATTTTACTCACGAAATCACTTTATTCGTGGAATTTTTCAATTTTCGTCGAGCTATCATTTATGATAGTATACATTTAGTATAATCAATACATTTTTTATACTTTGGAAACATAATGATTGATTACTTCTATACTTATGATTTTTGCTCGGAAAATTACGTGGGATTCTATAGACTCGGGTAAACTTGATGGCTTTCGTATCCAGCCTACTGTTTTTTCCACGCATTAAAGTGTTTGTCGAAATCTTCCATAAGATCTCACATCTGTCTAAACTTAGCCAAAGATTTCTAAGATTGTTCAGGATTGCTAGATTGCTGAAAGATTTTCAAGAGTTCTTTCAAGAAACCTCTAAGAATCTAAGATTCTCCAGCTAAATGATAACGGTTAACCGCCTTTGGTTTCTCCACGTCGGCCTGATATGTGGGCCAATAAATGGGCCTTCCATTAAGATGATGCCGGCCCAACCTTCCACAGAATTAATTTCAAAGTAATATATAAAAATTTAAAAATACAAACAATCTAATCACATTAAAATAATTTAATTTTTAACAACAACTTTTATAGTCGCACGATTTAACGCTTGAAAAATTCGCACTCACCGAAGATTCGAACACTACCTAAACTACCTAAACTAGTACAGAGTAATATTATTTTTAAATGTTCCAGTATTATATAATAAACAAACGTAGAAACAAATTATTCGCTGAAATAATAATTTATACGATTTCCAGAATTGTACGATCATTATTATTTTTATTGAAATTACAAACAAACGCAATATTTAGGAGTTTTTCGACAGAAAAATTTGTTTTTTTCTATGTCAATTTTTGTCAGTAAGAAACTTTACGATAATTTTAGCAAAATTTATAATTAATAAAAATAAATAAATAAATAAAATAAATCAATAAATTTAATACAAAAAAGCGTTTTTTGGGCATTTATCGGCAGCCGAATTCTTTTTTGTCAATGCCAGTCCTTTCAACTAGGAACGATCGGTTACCGGAGCAGGGCCGCCTTTGGGCAGATGGTCAAGCTCTGGCATCCGACCGAATTTCGAACCTGGGATAATCATGTCCAATGAAAAAATTTATTTCAAAATAATATTTTCGATTGCCGAAGTTTCAAAATCTACTTTTTTATATGTTACAGGTAAATTATATAATCCATAAGAGACTTCAGGTCAAGTAGCTCTTTATTTCATAGATGCTATATTTTGATGATGCTATACTATAGGTTTAAAAAATGTTTAAAAAATACAAAATATAGAATAATTCAATAAAAAAAAATCGCTTAGGAACGTAACAAACTTCACTGCAAAAATAATTTTATTGAGAACAAATTTTCTGTCCATGACACCGTCATACATTAACTATCAATAAAGTTACAGTTAGGTTCAGGTATAAAAATAGAGTCACCCATGCTAATTTCACAGTAGCAAACTTTGAATGGTTATAAACTGTTGAAAAATCATTAGAAGCGAGGCGAAAATAATTAGGAAAATTCCTTGACATTTTCTCTCAATATAGGTGTCATAAAAAATTTAAATTTTCAATAATCATAGGCCACAGATTAAATTATACAGGTGTAGACCGGCTGAATTTGGCGGAGTCGTCAAAAATGAATTCAACAGCAACATGTTTGCATACTTATGTTCTTTAGATCCAACAGAATAAATAAATGTAAGTTACCATCGCGTAACCTGGTCTTAATTTGTTTACACAATTTTTTTAAAACAAATTAGTAAAAATGTGTATTCGATTGAGTCTAGAGGGGTTTAAAAATTTTTTTTAACTAAGGGTTTGCAAAATTTCGCTCTTGAAAAATTAGATTTTGATTTTCCCTTATTTTCGCTTTGCAGGAAGTACGTTTCAAATATCATTACAAACATTTTTGTTCCTAAATCATTTGTAACAAGGCCAAAACTTAATTTGGCAAATATTCTTTTATTTTTCCATTATTTAAAATTAGGTCCCCACCGCTGCGTTACACGACATTTCAAGGGCATATTTTAAGTAAACTTAGGAATTTAGGATTAATTTCTTGTCGTTATTTTGTTTGTTATGATCCTGAATTTATCTTCAATCAACGGTGTACATTGAGGGGTTTTGGAAATCTGAAGCGCACAGAGAACTGAGACTTGCTTGCTGCCAACGATAACTAAGAATTAAGATTCTAGTTCCGAGCTTTCCGCTTGCTGTCTTCTACAGTCCCGGAACCTCGCTGGTAACCTTGGATGCCTCCAGAGCCAGGAATAACGGCACATCCTATTCCCTAGTTTTCGAGAATGAACTTAGTAGCCTTGGAGCGATACCTTGGTCAGCACCAGTAATCTTCGTGAGAGAGCTCCACACTACGGCACTGGCCGAGAAGCCAAACTTACTCAAGACTCCCGCGATGGGATTTGAATCAGGTGTGGTTGTCCCTAATTTGTTGCGTTATGTTGTGATAAATGTGGAAAACTCTTGTGTCACAGAGGACGAGAGCTTCCTTATTTACCGGAATGGTTTTGGATCTACTCTAAGATACTTTTGCTTAATTACAGCCTTCAGTTAAGGCGTCCCTGCATCTAGTTTTCGTTTTCGCGTAAGGCAGAGAATGAGCTGAGCGGCACAGTACCAACCACACAGCTGCGCCCAAAAAGCAACGAATCAGTGCCCACCTGTAGGGAATCAACACAAAGGCGGCCCATACGACGCGCTCGGCAACCTACTAGGCACGTTCTCAATCGTTTAGCAGCCACGTAGCGACGTACCTCGAGTGTCACATTAAACGAATTCCGTTTTCTTACTATAACTAGATTAACGAGAATCAGTGACAATTTTGAGTCGGAGATAAGGTCACATTGTTTCAAGGGAGGTTTGGGATCCTCGCGGATCATCGTGTACGTCCCGGATTTTTAAACTCAGTTTGTGTGCTTTGCTTTTGCTCTCCGGCATATTTAGAATGATAGTATTTTTATTCTAGTAAAAGAATCAACGATTCCTTTGTTCTGCTCTCAGTATCAGCATGCTAAAATGTCTGTTGCGTCTAGTAGTCGTTGTCGGTGCAACTTAAGTGCTGCCAACGCTATTTTGGCTTCGTCGCCAACGCCGATTTTGTCCTGCGTTTAACAATGTCCAGAATAAATGGCATGCTATTGAAATTGATCTCCACTAGAACAATTAGTGAATCGAATTGCTATTAAAATGTTTTTTGAATTTTCTAATTTAGCAATTTCATTCTTCGACAATATTATTGTTTGGAATTTCTATAATTTGGCAATTTAATTATTCGGAATTTGAAT
>JAAAKG020208691.1:0-22790 GCA_010014905.2 Druon quercuslanigerum | reverse complement strand
CAAACCGATTCAGTTTTAACTTTCTGAATCTGCAAATGACAGATACGCAATTCACAGAGTCGTCTTTTCAATGGATTATTTTTTCCTGGGTTGATATAAAAAATATTTATAAATGTAATAATATTTTCAATAATAGTAATAAAAATAATAATATACAAAATATTTGTTATTAAGACGTTTTAGAGTAAATGCAACATTGTTGCTTGTTTTAAATTATATACTGTTCATGTAAAAGATATGTTTTCTATTACTTTAACTTTTTTCATAATTTAAATTTAGCGCCCTTTCTAATTTTAGGCCGCGGCCGGCGGGAATAATGGGAATAATGTAATTGTTATTTGACTTTTTCTATAACCTCAGCTGTTTCAGCGATTGAATTTTGAAATAAAACGTTAGATATGGAAGGAGGAAGACAGGAAGTTAATAAAAATAGAAGATACGATTTTGTCAATACTAATTCAAATTGCTCATAAATTCTCATTTTATTATAAAGCACGTAAAGTTTAAGAATATTCTCATTTTCGTGAGAATTTCTCTATGCACTAAAACTCTTTAGAACACTAATTTTGATTGCCTTCAGAATTAATTAATTTAAAAATACTTCATTATAAAAGTTGAAGTGGCGCGATCTTTTGGATGGTGAAAATTTCGAGTTGAATACTGTTTTATCGGCTGACACTAAAACTGTGAGATTGCGCAAGTCGCAAGTTGGCGAATAACTGCTAGGAAAGAGGTGCAAAGATAGTCTTTTTGAGTCTTTTCAAAAATTGTCGAAAATGCCATTCCATCAGTTCAGCCACTTTACTGGAAGACTAAGGCAATCTAATCAGTTGATACCCCTGTATCCAATTGTAAGTAATTACACATAGCTTTATTAAAGTAACATTTTTGACATTAGAGCTTTAATGGGGTTAATCCATGGCAGCTCATTTCTGTCTACAGAAGACGAGGGTTCTTAGTAAAATTTTGAATAGCTTTGAATATTAGGAATAATTTAAGACGTGTATATAATTTCGGAATCAATAAAATAAATATAAAACCTTCTATAATTACTTTGCGCGAGCGCCATATTCTTAACCTCTAAAAGTAGAATGATTTGGACCTGTTCACGTAACATCCTCCGTTATCGATATTTTTATACCTATTTATGTCTGGAACAAGACTGCAAACAGACTTCAGGCAAAAAATACAGACCTGTATTTTTTCTGTACTTTAATTATGAAAGCAATGGGCATTTTTTTACAAATTTTCCAAAAAATTTGCATAAACTACGTGAAGTTTTTTTTCCTTCTGAAATATTGAACCACGTACTCCCTTTCGTTAGTCCGTAATTTTGCCCCCCCCCCCCCAGATATGTTACGTAATTAGCGTCCAGTAAATGTTGTTTGTAAATTTATTCATTGCTGTTTCTTATGAATCAACCAAGTAGTTCAACTTTCGACCAAGTAGTTGAATTCACAATGAAAAAAAGAACAAATCTAAAAAATTTAGTAGTTCATAATTCAACCAAGGAAAGGTTATCATTTTAAATTTAGAACAACATTAACACTGAAGCAAAAAAGAATTCATATGAAAAAGGTTAATTTTCAACAAGAGTTGCATTTCCAATCAAGAAAAATTTTTCAATCAAGAAACGTGATACATTTTATTCAAAATGTTGAATTTTGTAGCCAAAAAGATTATATTTCTACAGAAAAATTTAAATTTTCAACTAAAAATATGAATTTTCATCCAAGAAGATTCATTTTCTATTAAACAGGACGATATTTCAAACAAGGAAATTAATCTTTTAAGAAAAAATACGACTTTTCAGCGAAATAGTTGAATTTTTTAACTAAAAAAGATCAATTTATAACCACAAATAGAGTAGTTAAATTTTTGTCGAAACATATAATTTTCAATAAACAAAACTAATTTTGGACAGAAGGTCGAATTTTCTACCAAATTGTTTTTTACATGTTTTCTACATCATTTTATAGGCAAACTAACGAATTTTCTTCAAAATAGTTGACTTTTCAACCAAGTAATAAAATGTTAACTAAGAAACAATAATTTTTAACAATAAAAAAAACTAATTTTCATCAAAGGAGTTCAATTTACATGCAAAGATATGAAGTTTCTACTAAAATTATGAATCTTCAACAAAAAAACCAAATTTTTGTTAAGAAAGCAGTTCAACCTTCAACCGGAGAATATAACACTTAACCTAAAAAAATGAAATCTCAACAAAAAATGTGATAGTTGATTATGAAGTTTCTACTAAAATTATGAATCTTCAACAAACAAACCAAATTTTTGTTAAGAAAGCAGTTCAACCTTCAACCGGAGAATATAACACTTAACCTAAAAAAAATGAAATCTCAACAAAAAATGTAATAGTTGATATTTCAACCAAATAAAAAATCTATTTTTTAAGGAAAACCCTCAAATTAAACAAACAAAAATGAAATTAGCATAAAAAGAGATCAGTTTCCAATAATATAGGCCAATTTTTAAAAACAGTCGAATTTTCAACCAAGAAAGATTTGTCAGTCAAAAAATACATTTAATTTCTACCGAAGAGATTAATGTTCTACCAAAAAGGCAATTTTTCAACCTAATAGATGAATTTTAGAACTAAGGAGATAAATTATGAACCAACAGTGAAATATTTAAATGTTCATTTTAAAAAAATTTTTAATAAAAACGATTTCAACCAAGCAGTTGTATTTTTATAAAAAAGATGATTTTCTGCCAAAAAATACGAATTTTGAACATAATACATGCGTTTTAAACCAAATAGTTAAATTTTTATGTAAAAAAGATGAATTTTTAGCAATAAAGGTAACTTTTAACCGCACAGTTAGGTTTTTGACTAAACTATATAACATTTCTGAAAAAATAGATGAATTTTAAAACCAAAAAAAGAAATGTTCAACAAAATAGTTGAATTTTCAACAAAATTATCAAACTTTGAACCAAATAATACCAAAAAGAGCAAAGTTTTAAAGATCAATAACCAAAAGTATCAATGGAGTAAATTTTGATCATTTATAGACTGAAGAATAATAGTTTAAATAAATATTGAAATCCATATTTAATACTTTTTAAATATTAGTCTATAAAGTGCAAATTTTGCTTAGAAAATAATGCTGACAAACAGATATTTAAACAGATTACTTATATTTATGTTCAATAGAAAGTAAAATTTGTTATTAGTGATTCGCACACTTGTCTTACATAAGAATTGGGTGAGGGTCAGCAAAAATATCACGGAAAATCACTTTTATTGAGGAGGGGGAACTAAGCAGATCACGTGATGTTTTTAACTATGAATTTAATTTTAAATGAAAATTAATAATTGCAAATATGACAATCAAATCAGTAAAAATAATAGTATTCGATAGAGGTACTTCTTAATACTTTAAAATTTATTTCAATTTTTTAACTATCAGTTTAAAAATATTTTTGCTTGAAAATATTTTAATTTCCATATCATTGTTCATTTCCGTATTCATATCACAGAATAAATAGGCTTATTCCTTGTTTGTGCTTTCTACATTGGTAAAGCTTTATTATTTTCACACTTAATTTACAAATAAAAATACCGCCAATGATAATCTGAAATTAGAATCACGGATACTTTATTATTTTTTTTAATAATTTGAAAGGAAATGATTTTGCAATTTAATTTTATTCAGATTTTATTTTTTGTTTTTAAAAAGTTCAAACGGTTAATAGAATCGTTACAAAAAAAATGAGTGATTTTATTATTCGATTAAGTAGCTCCTAAAAAATAAAAAGTAAAATCTCAATATACATATGGTTAAAAATAATTGTTTTCCAAGTTATTCAATTTTAACAGAAATTTAATGGCATTTTTTAAAAACTGAATAATTTCTGCTTATACTATATTGAATGAAAGTGCGTTTAATTCCTTTCTATCTTTTTCATTAGAATTTTTTATTATAGTTGGTTGAAAGCTGACTGAATTATTGCATTTTAAGCTAATATATCAGCTAAATTTCCAACTACAGCGAAAACTGGTATGAAATATTCGCTTCATTTTGGGGTCTTATGAGAAATAACTCATTTGGGGTCGTATGAGAAATAACGTATGAGAAATAACTCCTTTAGCTCGAATAGACCTTCAATGTTTACTGTGTCTCGTTAAAAGGGTATTGAGTTATTTTTTGTAACACGTTCTTATGTATTGCACTATTCATAAACATTTATATTCGTTGCACGAATAGTATATATATTAAATATTCATTTTAGCCTCCAGTTCCTTTGCAGAGTTCAGAACCACCACAAATGATGTTCGAGACCATCAAAACGAAACCTGTCCAGGCTGCAGCTGCCGGATCTGCTGGATCTGCTGGATCTGCCGCCAGCAAAATTAACGATTTTGGGCCACACGTTAGCCCCAAGAATCGCGAATTCATGAGGAAGTTACAGGTACGTGTAAAGTTTCCAGATTTGTACTTTTGGTTAAATCTAAAATGTAATGTGCATGATTAATATTATAAATTTAATTAACCATTCTAATAATAGAGAAGAAGAATCTTGTAAATTTAAATTTAAACAAGTATTTATTATTTTTAAATAATTAAAATATTATTTTATTTAATTTATTTGAAATAATGAAATTATTGTCTAAATTTCAGGCGGATTTGGAAGCGCCAGTATTCTTAGCTAAGGGTCTTCCAGATAAAATTCTTTTTGGCTTCACTGTGGCTTTGGTTGCCGTTGGTATGATAGAGTCCTGCCGGTTCATTTATTTGAGAGCCACCAAGAGGATTTAAGCTCCTGGGATTTATAACTATGTAGATAAATAAAAGATTGAGTTTCGATAGTTCCATGTAACTGTGAGAAAAGTAAATGAAATATAACTCTGTTTATAAGTCGAATTATCGCATTTTATTTTCAATTATGAAAGAATTTATGTTGAACAAATGTTCTCGAAAAGATGCTCAGTATTTAAGCTGAACATTTTGCTTTAAAAGTTAATAAAAATACAAGATACGACTCAGAAGGATTTCAACTTTTAGTCCCCCTTTCACGATAAACACATTGTGCATTTGTAAAAAAAAGAAAAACTAATTTTTCTAATTTTTGCAAGAGTTATTTTACTTTCTTCACTTTCTTTCTTTACCATTTTTTATCGAACGTTATTAATTTTTATTTCAAGTTCAATTTTCAACCAGTAAAATTAATTTTCTACCAAAGAAGGTAATTTTTCAACCAAATACATAAATTTTCAATAAAATAGGTTTAATTGTAACCACAGAAATCAAGTTTCCATTTGAATGAGGAATCTTTAACGATAAAAATAAATTTTCAACAAAGAAGATTAATTTTCTACTAAAAAAGACGAATTTTCAAACAAAAAAATGAATTTTCAACTTTAAATAGATTAAATTTCAGTTCAGAAAAGAATAGTTATATTTAAAGTACAAAAATACTAATTGTCTACTAAAAAAGGCGAATTGTCAACCAAATAAATGAATTTTCAACTATAACAGACCAATTTTCAGCCCAAAATGGAATAGTTATAGTTACAGTTTGAAAAAAATTATTTTTAACCAAATGGTTACAATTGTAACCACAGATAATAAATTTTTAACTAAGAATATTAATTTTCTATCAGAAGAGACGATTTTTTAACCAAATACATGGATTTTCAATACAAAAAGATGAATTTTCACTCAAAAATGGAATAAAACGAATTTGCAGTGAAGTAATTAAACTTTCAATTAAAGAAATGAAATGATAATGTAAATTTTTTATCAAGGAGATGAATACTTTATCGCAAAAGACAAAATTTTAATCAAATGTATGAATTTTGAACCAAGTTTTAACCAAAAAGATGGATTTTTGGGCAAAAAATATATAAATTTTCAACAAAATAGTTAAATTTTTAACGACAGGAATGAATTTTCAACTTAAATTTGGAATCTGTAACATGAAAAATGAAATTTCAATAAAGTGGTTAAACTTTCAACTAAATAAACGAAATATCAACTAAGAAGATGAATTTTCTTATCAAGAAGATTCATACTTTACTATAAAAAAAGACATGTTTAATAAAAATTATGAACTTTGAACCAAATTTCAACCAAAAAGATTATTTTTTTAGCAATAAATATATACAATTTTAACAAAATAAATAAATTTTTAACTAAAAAAGATTCATTTTCAACTACAAATGCAATAGTTGAATTTTCAGTTAAAAACTTAATTTTTAACAAGAAAACGCATTTTTACCAAAATGAACTTTAAACGAAAACTGTAACAGTGGAATATTAGTTAGAAAACTAATCGTTTCAATGTTTTTCAACCAAGCTGTTGCATTTTCAGGAAACAAATTACAACAACGGATGCATGTTCTAACAAAAAAAAAAAAAAATTTTCAAGCAGGGAAGATTTTTCAATCAATAACGAAAAATTTTTGATTAAAAATGTAGAATTTTGCATGCACAAAACCCGCATTTTCTACAAAACAGATGAATTTTTAATTAAAGGAATTAAAAAAAATGATACAAATTTTCAACCAAAATTCGAATAGTTAAAAAATTATGTAAGTCAATTAAAATTCCAATCAACAAGGAATTTTCGACAAAAAAAAAAGGGTTTTGTATTAGTGTAGCTTTTTATTGCTTATCTTCTTGCAACATTATAGAATTATACAAAAAATTAGATCAAGTTAAAAAGATCTCGAAACGCGCAAACAGTTAAAAAAGAATTTAAAACCTGCCAAGATGAAAATTTTTTGCTTTTAAATGTTGATTTTGGAAAATATCTAAAAAAGAAGCTTTTTAAGAATTTTGAAAGGATTGACGAAAAGGAAAAAATTTTTTGTAAATTCCTGGGAAAATTTTAAATCATTTTTAATTAAAAAAAAAGTTTTCAGGTAATTTTAGATAGATATTAGAAGATTTATAAAATATTCACAAAAGAATCCGGAAAATTTTGATATTTCACATTCATTTTCAACAACAGATCGACTGGACCACATAGTGGAATTTTTTGTCCAAAAAGATGAATTTTTAACAACGCAGTTGCATTTTTTAAACAAGAAGATTTCTTTTCTTGCTCTTAATTTTTTTTTTAATGTTGAACAACATAACAAAATGTTATGTTCATTGCCTAAGTTTATAAATTATATGTACAAATAACTTTCTCTATATCAACGTATTTATTTTAATCATTTGAGTACAATCTGTACAATATGTTAATTCTTTAAAATGCTTTTTCAGAACTTTCAATTTTTTTAGGCGATTCGATCTTTTCAATAGGTTTATCATATTATTATAGCTAAATTCCGGACATATTAAGTATTTGAAATTGAAGTCAAAATGAGTCTGCGCCCTGAGAAATTGTAAATAAAATGTAGATCCGCGCAATCAAAATATCGAAGGTTCGTTTTATGGCATGAAAAATCAGGACATAACACAAAAAATCTGAACAGCGATACAAAATCAGGTTGCTATATTTTTGAAATCTGGAAATACATAACCTCAAAACTTTGTGTTGACACTAGTCAGTTAATCATCAGCTGACCGACAGTCATGGACGTCATGAGCTTGAAGGCTCTGAAATAAATGTATTCAATATGTAAATAGTACAGGGAAAAAATGTTATTCCACATTTTATAAAGAATAAATTTGCTTCTTTTACAATCAATTGTCAATTTATTGTTTTTATAATCATGGAGGCGGAAGGACCAGGAAAGCGAAACATAATTTTCCATCCAATTATTTCATCTATACAAAAAATTGCTCTTTATGAAACAAAATCGGTGAGCACTATTTATCTAAAAACAATATAAATATGGTTCAGGATATGTCTTCTGTATGCATGTATTCATAAATATCCTAATTCTCGCCAACAAATTGATTAAAGCGCTTTTATTTGATCGGATCGAACAACATGTTGACACGATTTCGAGTACTCAAAATTGATCGGATGGAGCCGAAAGAATTAATAGTGATTGATGATAAAATGGAGTATACCCAAGATGAAATCAGAGACTTGGTGAACATGATAGACATGGGAAATAGAAATCGTGCAAGTCAACGAGGAAATACTGGTGGTGTTGCTCGAGTTGTTTCAGCTTTCGGAATCGTTGGTAAACTATCAATAATTTTCTTATTTATATTTAAAAAAATTAATCTGTTTACTTTGGCAGTAAACCGAGTATTTGCACGCTGGGTGTAAAACATTTTAGAATTCATAAAATTGAGTCGAAGTCTGTGTAAAAGCTAAAATATGCTTATCACTTTAGAAGTACTTCGGATTTTGCTATTGCAGATGATTCCATTTTATTTACGTTTAGTTCTGCTTCTATAACAAAAATATTGCATGAAAACGTAAACACTTGCATGCAAGATATATTTAGATACCTTTTTTACAATTGAATGTTAGTATGTTTGCAATTGAATATTTTTTACACAAGACGCTCATCTGTATAAATACACTGATATATTCCTCATAGTAATGTACATAATATAGCTAGTCTAATTATATGAAAACTATGTGAACAAAACTGCATAACTTCATCTAAATCAAACCTTCGGTAAATAATTCGAAATTATTTTGCTAATTGACTTAATTTAGCTTTGTTAAAAAGTCTACCATTATATTTTCGGTTCAGGATTCTTCTCTTTTCGTCCTTTTGGATAGAAAATTTATCCTTTTAGATGAAAATTCAGCTTTTGGTAGAAGAGTCATCTTTTTAACCTTTTCAAGGTTAATTATTTTCAACCGGAAAGTATACTATTATATTTTTTGATCATAATGCCTCTTTTGGTTAAAAACACAACTCTTTTGTTGAAAATTCGTCGTTTTAATTAAAAAATTGATCTTCTTTAGTAACAGATTCAACTAAATTTTCTTGAACATTCGTCTTTTCGGAGAAAAAGTTCATCCTGATGGAATGCAATTGAATCTTTCGTTAGAGACCCCATCTGTTTTTCGTTGAAAATTCGTCTTTTTGGATAGAAAATTCATGCTTTTAGATTGAAAATTCAGCTTCTGGCAGGAGAGTCATCTTTTTTGGTTGAAGGTTGATTCTTTTCAATTGGAAACTATACTATTATATTTTTTGTTAATAATGTCTCTTTTGGTTGAGAACTTTTTTATTTTGTTGAAAATGGAACTATATTATTAAAGTAATATTTTTGGTCGAAAATTCAACTGTTCTGTTGCACATTCGTCTTTTTGGATAGAAAACTCGTCCTGATGGATTCAGCATTAATTTTTTAGCAGAAAACTTATCTGCTTTTGGCTGAAAAATCGACTGTTTTGTTGAAAGTTGAACTTCTTTGTAAAAAATTATTATTTTTTTTTTAAGATTAATCTTCTTGGTTAAAAAGTTTAACTATATTGCTGAAAAGCAACTTTTGTTAATAAAGATTCGTATTTTCGGTTGAACATTAATTTTTTGGGTAGAAAATTCGACCTTTTAGAACAGCAAGTCATCTTTGTGTAGAAGACAGATCTTGTTTGGTTGAAAGTTCATTATTTGCTATTATATTTTTGACTAACAAATTAATCTATTCTGGCTGAAAATGCAACTATTTGATTGAAAGTTGAACTTCTTTTCAAAAATTATTTTCTTTTTTTTGTTTGGAGATAAATCTCTTTGGTTAAAATTTCAACTATTTTGCTGAAAAGCAACTTTTGTTAATAAAGATTTATATTTTCGTCTTAAAAATTTTAACTTTTGTAGATAATTCGCCTTTTTGGCTTGAAAATTCTACAACTGGGTTGACACCCTTTTTCTTTTTTGAGTGAAAAATCTTTTTTAGTTTAAAGTTTTACTTTTTGGATTGATAATTCGTCTCTTTTGGTTAGACATGCAACTGTTTGGTTGTAAATTCACTGTTTTCAGTTTTGATAAAATGCTTTTATTGACCATCGTAGTATAATATTTTTGTGCCGATGGAATGATGGTTTTTGATCTACATACATAGTTTAAACCAAAATAGTTATAATATTTAGCTATTTCGGTTGAGAATTCAATGATTAAATGTTGTTTGAGAATTAATCTTTATTGGTTAAAAATTCAGTTCAACTGTTTTTTACCCAAAAAAAGTGTTCTAAGGTAGAAGTTTCACGTATTATGTTTTTTTTTTTTGAAGATACATCATCTTTGGTTGAAATTTCAACTTTAATTTAAATTAATTTTTTATGTTAAATATTCATAATTTTGGTTAGAAAATTCATTTATTGGGTTGAAAATTGATCTTCTTTGATGAAAATTCGTTTATCTTTGTTTGTTAAAAATTATTTATTTAACTTAAAATTTAACAATTCTATTTTTGGTTAAAAATTAATCTTTTTTCGTTGAAAATTGATCTCATTTTGTGAAAATTCGTTTTTTTTTGTTAAAAATTATGTGTTTAACTTAAAATTAAACTGTTCTATTTTTGTGTTCAAAAAATATTTTTCCGTTGAAAATTCAACTACTTGGTGAAAAGTTGAACTACATGGTAAAAAATTAATTTTTTTATTGAAGATTAATCTCTTTGTTTGAAAATTTAAATATTTTGTAGAAAATTAATTTTTTTAAAATGAAAATTCAACTGTTTTGTGGAAAATACGCCTTTCTGGCTTTAAAACTCCACGATTTTGTTGAGTTTTTTTTTTTTCTTAACTGAAACATCTTTTTTGCTGCAAATTTTTATTTATTTTTTTTTTGATAATCTATTTTTGGCATTCCAATATTTTGTTGAAAATTCGTCTTTTATGGTTTAACTAAATATTTTTTATTTCAGATAGAAATATTTTTTGATGAAGTATCAACTATTGTATTTCTTGCTGAAAATAAAACTTTATTGTTTCAAAATTACAATGCCTGGTTGAAAGTTTAACTGCTTTGTTAAAAGTTCATTTTGTTATTGAAGATTCGTCTTTACTAGACAATTCATCTCTTTTGGTTAAAAATCCAACTGTAGGGTTGAAAATTCATATTTTTGGGTTTGAAATTCAACTATTTGATTGAAAATTAAGTTTTTAAACGAAAATTCATATTTTCCGGTTAAAAATTCATCTGTTTTTAAGCGAATTTGTTTTTTAAATTGAAAATTCAACAATTTAGTTTGATTTTATTTCTTTTTTGAATAAATTATTTCTGTTCGTGGAATATTCAACTCTTTTGTTGAAAAATCGTTATTTTGGTTAGAAAATTTATCTTTGCAGGTTGAAATTTAACTATTTGGTTAAGAATTCAACTTTAATACACGAAATTAGTTTATTTTCCTTAACATTTTAATGTTTTAGCTTGAAAAATCAACTTTTGTTGAAAATTGGTCTTTCTGGTTTAAAAATTCATCTTCTTTGGGAGAAAGTTCAAGTTTCTTAATTGAAAATTGAACTTTTTTGCTGAAAGTGCAATATATTTTGATTTAAAAGTTAGGAATATGGTACCTAAATATATTTTATTGAATAGAATTTTATTCTTCTATTATTCCCCAATTTTCTTCCAAAATCACCGTATTTACGCTGTTATGAGAGCGTTTTGGGCTGCGAAGTCTGAAATAAAAATCATCTTAGGCTCCTCCCTGTGATAATTATACATCTAAATCATAATTATTGAAGTGGGATATTCCATACTTGACGGATTCTAATTCCGTAGTACCACATACTCAAACATTTACCTTCATTTTGAAAGTATAGTTAATAATTAAATCAGGCATTATAGTCCAAACTAAGATTACATTTACATTTGCTTGCCAAAGAAGGCAAAAATAACAAAGAATCAAAACCCTCTGAGGTGGGTACCAGCGAGGAGCCTAAGCTAGAAGAGCAACAACACAAACCAACACAAACTAGATTCTCCTGGAAATCTATATGGAACAAGGACACTTTTCCCAGAGTAGTGTCGGCTTTTGGCCTCGTTGGTAAGGCTTTTCTGCTTTCTAAGTAGTCTATTTTTTTATATAATTATTCAAATGTTCCACTTATTCAACCAAAGTTACGGTATGTTGTACACAATAGCGGAAAGGCATGAAAGCTTATTTTTTTCAATAAATAGCGCATGAGTTTTATCATTAATCAATTTAGGTATCATTTTTTTTCTCGTGCACATTATATTAGTTTGGATCAAATTAATTATATACAATTGTAATAAATCAATTATATACAATTATAATATATAAAATATAACTTTAAAAATTAAAACAGTAAGTGAGTGAAATATATAAAGAAAAACAATTTATTGTAATAACTTATTATAACTTATTTATTGTAATAATTTATTTTCTATTTTATAAATGTTCAAATTTTCTATTTATTTATTGCAGGCTTCACAGTCCTTCCTCTATTCCTCTTTTTCCCCCTTTTTGTTTGTTCACTTGAATCAGTCTGCTAATATATTTTTGGTTCAGAATTCAACAATTTTGTTAAATAGTCATTCTTTTGAGATTAAAATTCAATGCTTTCGTTAAAAATTAATTTTTTTGTTGAAAAATAGAATTTTTGGTTTGAAAATTCCTCTCTTTTGCTAGAAATTTGATTTTTCCTGACTAAAAATTATTTAGAGATAATCTCTTTTGGTTGAGGATTCAACTTTTTTATTGAAAATTTGTTTTTTTGTTCGAGTTCGAATTACTTAAAAAAAAAGAGAAAGTATATTCAAGAGTTGATAGAGCTCTATAGATTTACAAAATAATTTGAAAAAATTTCATACCATATGAATGAAATATGATAAGAGACAAATAGAAGTTGTAAAAGTAAAAAATTATTTTTTTTTCAGATTTTCAAAACATTAAAAATATATATTCTGTCGTAGAATCATGGGAAAACTAATATCGTAAACCTAAAAGATGATTTTTTAAAGAAACACATTATTTTTAAATTGTTTGAAGAATTCTTCTTTGAAAAGTTTAATTTTTTCCTTTACCTAGTATAAATAAGCGACTACACTACATGATATTTAAATTATATTCATATTATATTGTAAAAAATTGTCTATTACATGCGATTTATATCAGGTTTCCCGCAGAATCGAATGTTGCTATTAGATTTTTCATATTTCGAATAATTATGCAATTTGTTTAAAACATTTTAAAATAGATTTTTTTTACCACAATGTGTAGTTAAATGTTAGAGAATTTTTAAGTCAGGAAAACGTGTTTTGAAAAAAGTGGAATTTACCTAGATTATGCCGTGATACCCTTCGACTGTTTTTTATTTAAAATAAAAATATTTTTTGACGAAGTATCAATTATAATATTTTTATTTGAAAATTCAACTACTTGTTTGAAATTTGACCTAATTTGTAACAAATTTTTTTTTTTTTTGAAGATTCATCTCTTTAGTTGCAAATCGAATTATTTTGAAGAATATTTATTTTTTAAAACTAATTTTTGAATTTTTTTCGCTGAAAATTTATCTTTTCCATTTTTATGTGTAAATTGATCATTTTAAGTTTCAAATTTGATTGTTTTTTTACTTGAAATGTTAAATTTGTTTCTCTATTATCATGAAAAGTCTCCTTATTTCGCCCAGTTTTAAATAATTTTGACTTGTGAAGCCTGTTATCGATACAGTTAAAAAAATGTGATTTTTTTCTTCTCATTAGAAGTAGGGGGAGGGGGGTCAACATAAGAAAGGTGTGTAGTCCGAAATTTAGAATATTTTAGGCTCTGATGAAGTTAATTCTTCTCTTTGCTTCTTTTTAACAAATATGTGGTCATATTCCTTGTAACATGCATTTTATAATCTCTGAAGGATTTGTACGTTTCTTGGAGGGCTATTACATTATTTTGGTTACTAAACGTCGAAGAGTAACTGTAATTGGACATCACACAATATACAAGATCGAGGATACATCTATGATTTACATTCCCAATGACACAATTCGTGTTTTTCATCCGGATGAGCAACGATACGTCAAAATGTTTCAAAGTATCGACCTCAGCAGCAATTTTTACTTCAGTTATTCGTATGATTTAACGCATACTCTTCAAACTAACATGGCACCACCGAAGCACATAAAGTTCAACGTTCCAGATGATAAAACGGAGACACAGAAAGACAAAGATGATTTGTGTGATAGTTCAGAAGACTTTTACAACATGTGGGCATATAGAAAAAGTTGGCAAAAGAACGGGTTAGTTAAACTCAACATTTAAAATTTTACTGTAAATTGCAAATTATCTACATTTTTTTAAACAACACAAACTTTAAAAAAGCTAATTATGCAACAAAATTGCATAAGGAGGTTTAAAAAGAATTATATTTCTCAAAAAACTGTAAAAAAAAAACAAATATTCAAGAAAATCAATTTGTGAAAAATAATAAAAATTACCCTAACAGACCGCGTGAACGGAACGGTTACGCAATAGCTTGACCAAGTTTAAATCCTTTATTACATTAATTCACAATTTCAGAAAGAACTCAACACTCTTTTTATCTTTTTACACATCTATAGCCATGTATTTTTATTTATTCGTATGTTAAAAAATTAAAAGCTGTAGCAGCTTTACATAAAATATTGCATGTTGGGTTGCCAAATTCTTATTTTTATAACACATGAATTAATACAGATATATAAAAAGATAAAAAAAATGTTGATTTTTATGTGAAATTGTAGATAAATGTGAAAAAATGCCCTAGCGGACTCAGTAAATGAAAAGGTTACTTTACGGTCACGCAATTGCGTAAACGTTTCGTTCACGCGATCCGCTAAGGAAAAGATCTTTGATTGTCCAAGCATTTTACAGGTATGGAGAAAGATGTATTGATTATGGAGTTCGAAGCAATCCCCATCGACGTTTCGTTTGGAATTCACATTTGCTTTCTCCCATCGAAAAAGAATTACACAGCGACTGGATTATGTATGTGACACATGGATTTATCGGTCAATCGAATGTCAGCGTATTTGGTAGATCGATGTACATAACAATCATTGCTAGAAGAAGCAATAAGTACGCTGGAACACGATTCTTGAAACGAGGTGCAAACTTTGATGTAAGATAGAAGTATTTTTTCAAGTCCTTTTTTCTCTAGATCGGGGCAGGAGAATAGACTTATAATATTGAGTGGCAAAATTTATACATAGTATAACAATATTATACTAAATACAAAT
Organism: Druon quercuslanigerum; assembly: GCA_010014905.2. Taxonomy (NCBI): domain Eukaryota; kingdom Metazoa; phylum Arthropoda; class Insecta; order Hymenoptera; family Cynipidae; genus Druon; species Druon quercuslanigerum. Next base: position 7,714 of record JAAAKG020208691.1, on the reverse strand, counting down.
TGTACATAAATAATAATATATAAACAAAAATAGTAAAACATAAATAATAATAAATACGGGTATAAAATTCATATTGTCAAATATTTCACAGATTTAAATATCTTTACAAATATTACTAAATATTTAAAGACAGTCTAAATATTTCGCAAAGATTTCAATAATTTCGCAATGATTTCGAAATATTTTAGAAAGATTTCAATGATTTTCCAAACATTGCAAATATTTCGCAAATATTTTGGATAGATTTAAAAGATTTTACGGAGACATCAGTGATTTCCCAAAGATGTCAATGCTTTCACAAATATTACTAAATTTTTCCAAAATTTCTAAGATTTCGAATAGATTTAAAACATTTCACAAAGACTTGAATTACTTCATAAAATTTTCTCATAGAGTTTAAGGATTTCAATGATTTCGCAACGATTTGAATAATTTCACAAATATTACTAAATATTTCAAAAATATTTCGAAAATTTCACATATTTCTTCGCAAAGATTTCATTGACTTCCCAAAGGTATCAAAGGTTTTAAATATTTCACAAAGATTTTGCATAGATTTATAAGATTTTTACAAAAATATCAATGATTTTCGAAAGATTTCACAATGATTTCAATAATTTCAGAAATATAATTTCACGGATTTCATACAGATTTGAAATATTTCGCAAAGATATCGGATAGTTTTAGAAGATTTTGAATGATTTCCTAAAAATGTAATCATTTTTACAAATATTTCAAACAATTTAGAAAGATTTCACAAAGATTTCTGATATATTAACAAGTTTTTAAAAAGGCATAAATGATTTCCCAATGATTTCAATAATTTTACAACTATTTAAAGAATATTTCAAAGATTACAGAAAGATTTCCAATATTTCGTAAAGATTTAATCAATTTCAGAAATATTATAAAATATTTTTATAATTTTACAAAAATGTCAATGATTTTCTAAAGATTTCAAATATTTCACAATAATTTCGGATAGTTTAAAAACATTTCACAAAGACTTCAATGATTTTCCAAAGATTTCAACAATTTCAAAAATATACCAAGTATTTAAAAAATATTTTATAAAGATTAAAATGATTTTCCATTGATTTCATGAATATTTCGTGAAGATTTCAATAATTTCAAAAACATAAATATTGATCAAATATTTGAAGTATTTGAACAAATTTAAACAATTTAAGTGATTTTTTAAAGATTTCAAAGAATTCAAATGTTTTATCATGGGGGTATTGCCCCTGTGCCCCTAGGGCTCCGCCGCCTCTGAGTCTAGTACCTTTAAGATAAAAACATTTTTTACTAAGAGAACTTTCATTAATTACGTAAGAATGATTTTCGAAATTTCAGACTCCCTCCCCCATGTTTTAAGGATGCGTAAGATTTTTATGACCCTCTCCACACGCTTCTTATATAAGTTTTTGTACTTTTAACCCATATATAAAAAATATATAATTTATTTATGATGTAAAAGATACTTCAAGGGATTTTAAACAATTTAAAAGATGTTCAGGCATTGAAAGGTACAGGATATTTAAAAAAAAAAATTTACGGAATTTATTTTAAAATTATTTAAAAAGATTTCAAGAATTTGAAGAATTTACCTCTTATAAATTCAGAGAAAATTTTCAATTTTTCAAGGAGTTTAATCAGATTACCAGAGATTTTATTGAGTTTGACAGGATTTCAAGAGATAGCGATGGATTTTGACGGATTTTAAAGAATTTTAAGGAATTAAGAACGATTAAAAATGGATTTTAAGAGATTTTTAAATATTTCAAAATAAAACACAGGATTGCAAAGGATTGTAAAGGACTTAACGTGATATCAAAGTTTTTTCACGAGTTTTGACATAGTTTCGGGATTTTAATCAGATTTTGACAAGTTGAAGGAGTTAAAAAAAGATAGCCAAAGTATGTGCATGAATTTTAGAAGATTTCATATGATTTCAAAAGGTTTCACAGAATTTCGAAAGATTTTAGAATTCGTAAGACCCACCGCCCTAAAAAGGCCTTACGTAATAAATGGATGTTCCCTGCCTTAATTAATAAAAGTCGTTTTTACTAATAGGGGGACGTGGCTAATGAAGTGGAAACGGAGCAAATAGTTCACGATTCATGTGTAAGTTCCTTAAGTAACGGAAGATTCAGTTCCTTTGTACAGATGCGTGGATCGGTTCCTGGTCACTGGAGTCAAGATGTTAGTAAAATGGTTCCAAAACCAACAATCACTTGTGATTTATCAGATCCTTACGCTGAAACTGCAGGTGATAATAAATTCACATTTCAATTCCCTGGAGGCTTGCGTGAATGGAACGGCTAAGCAATTGCGTGACTGTAAAGTGACCACCGGTTCAGTTCACTGGGCCCGCTAGAGCATATATTTATCTTTTTTTAGATTTATTCACAATTTCACATAAAACTCAACACTCTATTGATCTTTTTATACATTTATATTTATGTATTTATTATTATTTATTCGCCTGTTACAAAATTAAGAATAAAAAGCTATATGCAGCAACCCGACGTGCAATATTCTGCGTCGGGTTGTCAAACACCTCTTTTAATTATTAATTTGTAAACACATAAATAAAAAATAAAAAAATCGATTGCTTAAAAAACTCGAAAAAGTGTTGAATTTTGTGTGGAATTAAGAATAAATGCCAAAAAGGATGGAAATATTCCCTAGCGGGCCCAGTGAAGGTAACGGTGACTATGCGGTCACGCATTTGCGTAACTTATTAAATGCAATTTTTGGTTTCTAGAAATGTTTTGCTAGTTATTGCTAGTAGAATTAGGCAGGGTGTCCGAGATTTTAATTTTCAAAATTCTCTGATTTTTCCTTGATTAATTTTTTCATTAGACTTGATCATTAATATTCAAATACTAGAATTTCAATCTTTTAATACTTTTAACATAGAATCTTTTATAAACGGGATAAAACAATATTTCAGATCCAAATAAAAAATTCTCAAGTAAATTTATTTATTTTAAACAAAAAATGTCTTTCCTACTATAAAAGATAGCTTTTTAACAAAATAATTAAACTTTTAACATAATAGTTGAATTTTAAACCTAAAAAGATAAATTGCCAACAAAATGTATCATAGTTTATATTTCAGTTAAAAAAATGAAATTTATACAAAAAAAAAGAATTTGAAAACCAAAAATACGAATTTTCAACAAATTAGGATTTTTCACTCAAGCAAGAAATAGAAGTTCATTTAAATTGTGAAACTTTCAAGGAAAACGCATTTTTACTCAACAAAAATGAAATTTCAAACCAAGAAAATTATTTTTTGACCAAAAAAGGAGAATTTTCAATTTGTTACATTTTCAGTTCAAAAATTAATTTTAAACAAATTTTTTTTAAAGACATAAGTCTTTATTAAAAATTTTTTTTAACTATGTAGTGTAACTTGTACCCAATTAATTAAATTTTCAATTAAAAACATTCATTTTCAAAAAAATAGTTCAAACTTTAACCAAGGAGATGAATTTTTAATTAAAAATATAAATCTTTAAAAAATGATTTCTTAAAAAAGTGATTTAACCAAATCTTTCAAAGAAAATAGTTGAATACCTAAGCAAAGAAGATTAATTTTGAACCAAAAAGTTGCATTTTTATCAAAAAAATGACATTTCTACTAAAACTGATGAATTTTTAAATCAATAAGATAATTTTTTAAAAAATAGATGAATTTTTTTATTAAAAAAGAATTTAGTTGACTTTTCACGATCAAAATATAAATTTTTTAAGAAAAAATAAGTTTCTACCAAAAAATTGAATTTTCAATCCAAGAAGACGAATTTTCTTTTTACCAAAAAGGATGACTTTCTAATAAAATTTGTAGAATTCTCGACCAAATAGTTGCATTTCTGACCAAAAAAGACTAAATTTCTCTTAAAACAGGTGAGGTTCCCAGTTGACTTTCCAAGATCAAAATTTTAACTTTTAACAGAAAATAAATTCTTACGAAAAAATTTAATTTTCAATGAAAAAAAGTCGTATTTTTACAACCAAAAAGGATGAATTTTTAACGAAATAATTGAATTCTCTACCAAATATAGTTGCTTCTTTATCCAAAAAAGATGCAATTTTTAGCCCAACAGAGGAATTTAAAAAAAATGCCATTTTTTATCAAAAAGTTTAACTTTCATTCAGAAAGGATTTTAGTTCCTTTTTTAACATTAAAATATAAATTTTAAACAAAAAGTAACTTTTCTATAAAATAGCTAAAGAAAGAAAGCGGAATTTTTAAACAAAAACTATGACTTGTCAAGAAAATTAAATTTTCATGCGGAAAATATTTCAGTTCTCCTTTCAACACACAAATATTAAATTTAAAGAAAAAGTAAATTTTATACGAAATAGTTAATTTTTCAACCAAGCAGTTGCAAGATGAAATTTGTTCTAAAACAGTTGAATATAAAAAAAACTTTAAAAAAGAGTTTGATTTTCATACAAAGGAGATTCCAGTTCACTTTCCAACGTCAAAATAAAAATGGTAAAAAATAATTTAATTTTCTGCCAAATAGTCGAATCTTCAACCAAAAAGTATGAATTTAACAAGATTGTTAAATTATCAATCGAGCAGTTGCATTTTTGTCCAAAAAAAATGATATTTCTTCTAAAACAGATGAACTTTTAAATCAAGAAGGAAAATTTTTAATAAAAGAGTTTAATTTTCATCCAAAAAGATTTCAATTGACTGTTCAACACAAAAATACGAATTTTAAAGAAAAAGTAAGTTTACTAGAAAATAGTTGAATTTTTAACCAATCAGATGCATTTTTATTCAAGAAAGAAGAAAGATTTTTACTAAAAAATATGATGTTTTAAATAAGCGAGACAAATTTTCAGAAATGTTATGATCCAAAAAATATTTCAGTTGATTTATCAGCAACCAAATATTAATTTTTGACCAATAAAGACGAATTTTTAAAAAAGCAGTTGAATTTGCAACCAAAAAGAATTTTTTTTCAGAAATTTGTTAAATTTTTAACCAAACAATAAAATTTATAACTAAAATGATAATCTTCAGGAGATAGTTTTTGCGAATTTGCAAACATTACGTGCATGATTGAATGACCCCTCTCCCATGTGCTGTTACGGAATTTAAGCACGGTCTCTAAAGATTTATTCAAAATAAATCAAGTAATTATTTCTTTAATTGTTAATTTCCTAGGCGCACATTTTAATCAACTGCTCAAGAGGTACGGATCGCCGATCATTATATTGAATCTTGTAAAGAAACGCGAAAAGAAAAAGCACGAAAGTACATTGAGTGAAGAACTCAGTAATGCAGTCAAGTATCTCAATCAGTTTCTGCCACCGGAACATCATGTGCAATATATTAGCTTTGACATGGCGAGAAAGAATAAAGGGAAGGAGGCTAACGTGATGGGTCGTCTGGCAAACATAGCAAACAACGCAGTTGTAAAAACCGGTATTTTTCAGTCACAAAATCCATTTTACAATCAAAGAAACTTATTCAGTAGCGCAAACAATCCAAAGAAAATACACAAAACTGACTCAAACTTGGCATGGTCATCCCTTGTGAACGATTCGAAAAATACAGTGGATTCGACGAATAGGCTTCATTACAGCTGTAATTTGGGTTACGATCACTGGAGGGATTCTAGCACTTCTACAGCTTCTGATAACTCGGCTGAAACAGCGAGTGTGAAAGATAAAGTGAGAGATTGCTTTTCTTGGGGTGGTACTCTGCAAACTGGAATTATTAGAACGAATTGTGTAGACTGTTTGGATCGAACGAATACAGCTCAGTTCGCGATAGGAAAATGTGCTCTTGGATATCAACTATGTGCCTTAGGGATATTGGAAACCCCTAAACTAGAATTTGATTCCGATTGTGTGCGTATGCTGGAGGAACTGTATGAAGATCACGGCGATACTTTAGCATTACAATACGGCGGGTCCCAATTGGTCCACAGAATAAAGACGTATAGGTGAGTTAATTTATGTCACAAAAAATAATTTAAATAATGAAATAAACATTAATTACTGATAAGAAGATGTGCATAAACTACGTTACCAATTTGTGGGTAAAGGGGGGGGGTGTATATTTTTGAATTGGAACTTATCTCGTTAGTTAAAAAATTCTACAATTTGGTTAAAAATTCAACTAACTGATTGAAATTTGAACCCCTTTGTTAAAAATTAATTATTTTTCTTGTTGAAGATTTATTTCTTTAGTTTCAAATTTATCTATTCTCTTAAAAATTATTTTTCCAAAATAAACATTTAACTATCTATATTAATCTAATCTTCTAGGTTTAAAAGTAATGGTTTTTGTTGAAAATTCAATTATTTGGTTAAATATGGAACCTCTTGGTGGAAATTCATTTTTTGCTGAAGTTCATTATTTTAGTTGAAAATTCATCTCTGGCTAAAAATTGAAATATTTTATTAAAAATCTTTTTTTAAAAATTAATTTCTTTAGCTGAACTTGTAAATATTCCATGTCTTGTTAAAAATGTATATTTTCTAGTTGAATATTGAACTATTTGATTAAAAATTAAACTATTTCGTTAAAAATTTTTAAATTTACTTGTAAATTTAATTATTTATCAAAAAATTTAATTTTTTGTTGAAAAAATCCTATTTTTGGGGTTAAAAAGCTAACTGTTTTATAAAAAAGTCGTCTTTTTCACTTAAAAATTCAAAAACTCTATTGGAAGTTCATTATTTTGTTGAAAATTTACCCTTTTTAGTTGAAAATGAAATTAGTTAATTTTTAATTAAACTCTTTACTTGAAAATTTAATTATTTGTTAGAAAATTTAATTTTTTTGAAAAACCCTATTTTTTGGCTTAAAATTAAACTGTTTTATAAACAATTCGTCTTTTTCGCTTTAAAATAAAAAATTTCTATTGAAACTTCATTGTTTTGTTAAAAATTTTAGTTTTCTATTTGAAAATAAAACTAGTTAAATAAAAACTAAACTATTTACTTGAAAATTTAATCATTTGTTAGAAAATAAAATTTTTTGTTTGAAAAAACCTATTTTTTGGCTGAAAATTTAATTGTTTTATAAACAATTCGTCTTTTTCGTTTTAAAATTAAAGTTTTGTATTGAAACTTCATTATTTTGTTGAAAATTTAAGTTTTCTAGTCGACTATAAAACTAGTTAATTAAAAACTAAACTATTTACTTAAAAATTTAATTATTTGTTAGAAAATTAAATTTTTTGTTGAAAAAAACCTATTTTCGGGTTAAAAATCAAACTAGCTAATTAAAAATTAAACTACTTGCTTGGAAATTTAATTATTTGTTAAACAAATTTAATTTTTGGTTGAAAAACCCTATTTTTGGATGAAAATTAAACTGCTTTATAAACAATTCGTCTTTTTGCTTCAAAATTTCTATTGAAACTTCATTACTTTTTGAAAATTTACCTTTTCTAGTTGAAAATTGAACTGTTTTCTAAAAACATCGTATTTTTCAATTAAAAATTTAACAATTTTATTGAAAGTTCATTATTTTCTTGAAAATGCACACCTTTTAGTTGAAAATAAAACTAGTTAATTAAGTGGGACGATGGTCATGGGGGCTAAAGCGCAGGCTTTGGACCCACTCTGTCGGCTTGCGGGTTCGATTCCCGTCTCGCGCTCTGGAAGAGCCTCGGTGGCCCATGCGGTGAACACTAGCCTAGCAAGGGAGTTGTTCATCTCCGGAGAGTCGTGG
>JAAAKG020208680.1:0-22791 GCA_010014905.2 Druon quercuslanigerum | reverse complement strand
TATTGCACTACGATTTTTTTTGGCTGAACTGTGAGGCTTCAAAGGCAGATGCCTATCATTTTCTCGCCGATAGTAGTTATGATTTATGCAGAAACTCGTTTCCACATCACCATGAGTGAACTGGGCGTCTTTTTTATTATGTTTTCCCCAGTAGGTCTAGTCTTTTCAAAATTTATCTCATCTTTCTCTTCGATCCTTCTTCAGTCATTTCTAGGTTCTTATTCATTCTTGTCTTCTGATTCGTTAATATCTCTGGTGTTAATATCTTTGTAGATAATTTAGTACTTTACAATTTTGAAAACGACTACTTTTAGTTTCCAATGCACAAAAATAATATATTTCTAAAAAACGGATTTTTTTCACCCTTTTTCAAGATAGCAGAGCTCGCCGCCGTTTTATTTTCGTACAAATTTAGTATGTTCTTCAAGAAAGTATGTTATTCGTAGAAATTATATAAACCTTTAAACGTTGCAGCGTGGAGCACTAGTCTCTACCTAGACCCTCTGTTACAGAGGGCCCAGAGGCAGTGTGGCAAATTAGTGTAACGGCTGCTGATTAGCTCCTCCATTTTAGGTACACTTCTGGTGCATATACAGATATACTTAGTATAGCTTAGTAGCGGAGGGGCGTAATGTGCAGTATTGTAAACAGTGTACAGTCAGAGATGGTACAGTCAATATCTTTGGTACAGTACGCATCAGGATTGTTTTTAAAAGAATTTTATGCAACTATGATAAGCAGAATCGTCAGGTAAATAGTTATTAATAATGTTTTGTTGTTCAATATGCAAGTGGTTGAAAAAACATTCTTCAACTTGGTGTGCGAGTTATGAAAAATGCGGCTAACCTCAAAGCACACTGTATGTATGAAAGTTATTTTTAATTAAAATTTCCAAATAGATATCTAAACTTCGTACGAGACGTCGTGAATTTTACTTATTTGATTAGATGAAAAATGATGTGGATTTGTGTTCTTATTTTCTCATTTTTAAATTTATTTAAATAAAGTAAAGATCTGCTTGATATGTGGATTTATTATTTTAATTTTATAATTTGTTAAAATAAAGTAAACGACCCCCTGGGATGTGGGTTGAGGTTATTGTTTTATTTATTAATTTAAACAAATCAGCTTTCCCCGGGTGCGTGGGCTAATAGCTTCTGGTTTTATTTATTTCAATAAATAAACTGTATACAGGGTATAAGGGTTCATAGCTTGTACATTTATTTATTTCAATACATTTATCATTGTATTCATCTCATTTTAAAGGATCTGCGTTTGATTAATTTAAAAAATCGCGCTGAACTCAGCGAACCTGTACCAAAAATGGCGGCTTCCGACTAGGTTGCACACGATTGGACCTATCGACGACGGATGGCATCTGGTTGATAATATCTTTGCCGGGAGTAACGGGATGAACGAACGATCGACCCGAATTATTTTCGTTGATTTCCGTCAATTTTCGTATCAGCAGCCAACAGGACCTCAATGGCCGCCGCAGGTAAATTCCTTGGAGTTTTTACCAGGTTTTCATTCTCTCGATCAAACCTGAAGCTATTTTCCAAAGATTTTTATCGCATTCGGGAAAACATTTTTTCTTGCGCGTGATAGAAAAACGAAAGAAGAATCACTATAGGTAGGACAACAGTAAAAAAACATGAGCGATCCGGTCGGTAAGTTGTGCATTGAATTTCCGTTTCTAGCTTTCTAATACATCATGGACACTTATTCTAATTTATTTCTTGTAGAAGTATTTTTAATAAATTTCTATCTTTCTTATGATTTTCAGACGTCGTGAAAATAGAGGATATACTATCAAAGTCCGAACACCACGGCAAGTTTTTTTCCTTAATTCACTTGTTTCATCTATCCCTAATTGGCTTGGGTTTTTTGTGCTCCACATTTTTTCACAGACGCCTAGTCTGAAATGTAGACAAGCAACAAGCCTTTTCAGGACCATTTTGTGATTCAACGTTTGTGAGGTCTAAATTTTCTGATTTTGATTGTCTTTAATTTTGATATATTTTTAATTTTCTGGTCGTGAAGTGATAATTTCGTCGTTTATTCTATTTTGTGGGAACTGTCTTAAAATTAGGTTTCTAATACATTATAGTTGACTGCTGAACCAAGAATCTGGGGTATTACAGTGTCTTTATTTCTTATACTCATATGAGAAATCACATCAAATGTGAACAAATGTCGCAACATTTACAAATTGAACATTTTTGAATCTTGTAAACTTTTTCTGAAACTGAATTAATAGAAACAAGTAAGTGTCACAGTGTTAAATTTAACAACTTCAAACTCGTAATAATAATTATAGTATTCAGTCTAGTTGTTTAAGATTGTATTAGCCTTAAAGGTTGAGTAACTGTCCGAGAATCCGGGAGTTTGAATCAGTGACCAGCATTTCTTCTCATTTGTATTAAAATGCGAATAAAAAGGGTTTTGGTGGGTATCTCATTAGTATGATTTTTTCAGTCACGTTATATCACGAAATGTTTAAGTGCTTCACCCATATATTACAAAAAAAAAGCTTTGAACAGATTGTAATTTTCTTTGATCCTGTGATCGTAAGTTACATAAAACATTTTGAAACATAACATTCACTTAGTAGCTGTTCAGTGGCCACAACCCTATGCTAGCGTTAAAAATTTGTTAAATTTATTAATTCGAAGTTGAGAATTTGTTCTTGATTAAGCGCAAAGTAGAGCTATCTATATTCTGAATAACATGAGGTGGAGGTTGAACTTATTTTGTCAATTTTTTCAGATGTTATTGTAAGTTGGAATCAAAAAGTTGCAAAAGTTTTTTTTCATCTCAATTGTAGGAAAATAATATCAAAAGAATACTGTGTTTTTTAAAGAATCTTTATGGAAAATTCATAATTACTCATTAGCAGTTTTTTTCTGACTTCAACATATAATATTGAAAAATGTTCACTATTTGGGATTTTATGTAAAGTCTGAGAGAAAAAACTATTTTTGTAACAGTCTTATTTAGTATAAGAGCATTATTTTTCTGGATTCTGTCGCGATAGTTGCGTTAACCTCGAATCGAATATTAAATATCAAAATGAAAATTGGGCTTTAAATAAAGATAAAGCGATAAAGTGCATGTCTCTGCTTAGTTCCAATGGAAATTAAAAAAAATATATATATTTTCGATTCAAGGAAAAGTGGAAGCTATATTGGTACTTTTCTTTCCCAACGTACGTCCACACGGAATGAGACATCGTGTTCAAAATTTGACACGATAATTAGAGGGCACGTAGGAATGTGTTTATTGGAATGTGTCCTCAATAATTAGAATTTTGAAAAATGTTTTTTTTACATTCTCATGTGGAGAAGGTATTAGATTTGTGTAAAATTTGGACCCCCCTCCCCGGTTTTTGTCAAATGTCCACGTTTTGAGACCCCCCTGAACCCAAAAAACAGGTTTTTACGAATGCGTCTGTATGTCTGTCTTGTCTGTCTGTCAGTCTGTGAGGGCGATAGTTACGAAAGAATTAACAGATTGGATTGGCCTTTGGTATAACTCTTTCAGTGTCTCAAATTGAAGGTCAAGTTCGTTAGCCAGTCATTATGGATAAAAATTCAAAAAGTGAGCACATTTTTGAAATTTTTGAGACCACTTTTTTCAAGATTTGAAAATTCTATGTACAGTTATTAGTAGTACTCGAAAAGACTAACAATTTATCACAATGACTTTTTTTGACGAAAAAAAAAATTACCGAAGTTATAGCAGTTCAAAATACAAAAAAACAAACGAAAATGAACATTTCAAGCCAAACAACGCACGATATCAAAAAAAGTCAAGAGGGGAAAAACGTTGATTTTTGAAAGCCCTACAAGATTATCATAATAACTTTTTGAGCTTCTTCGAAAAATCGTAAATTCAAATTTTGATCGCAGAAAAAATAAAAAATAAAATATTCCATTTTGCGGTCAAACTTTGCAAGATACGAAAAAAGATGTGAAGGTGCAGTTTTTGTTTTATTTGCAAAAAAACAACATTAACAATAAAAAAAATTTTAGAGCCATAACATTTTAAAAATGCAAAAGAAGAAACGAAAATTAGCACTATCAGCCAAACAACGCAAGATACGAAAAAACGTCAATACGAGAAAAATGGGTTTCTTTGCACACCCGACAAGATTGTCATAACGACTTTTTGAATTTTTTTGAAAAATCGAAAATTTATGTTTTTATTGCACAAAAAATAATTACAAATCAAAAATTCTATTTTACGGACAAGCTATGCAAGATACGACAAATGATGATTCGACAAAAATTGTGCACTCAAAAAAGATCTACAAATTTTTTATGTGCCACTTTTTGAAATAATACATTTTTCAGGTAGATTAGTGAAAAATAAAGAATAAATGATAAAATCATTTTAATGGGCAAAATTTGTGCTTTATTTTGCAATATCTCTCATCGACAATGTGACGTGAAAGCGCAAATCATTTCAATAATTATTTTAAAATTCATTATATGTATATGTTCCAAAAACGACTTAGATAATATTTTTTCCCATTTTCAGATAGGTGGAAACAATTTTTCTGATTGTATAATTTATTATAAAGGTACCGAAATATACGCTTAAAGAAATTTCCTTCTTCATTTGAAATCAAATACAAATTTAGTAATTTGTATATGAAAAACATATAACACGGAACGCAAAGCGCGCTCAAACTTTTTAGTTTCTATTATACGATGAACAGAAACGAGCGTAGATCGCGAGGTTTACATGATTTTTAAACTAAATATCGAGCGCGAAGCGCGAGAGTCTTGACGAGAATGTGTTCCTTAAGGTTGATAGAACCTTAAGTAAATTAGTTCTTCTCCTTATGTGAAACTGGGGTAATTGAATCAAAAGCATGTCATAACGATAAGTTTACTAAGAGAGTATTAACCCGCGAAGCGCGTAATAGCGAGCACACGAAGTCCGAAAACCTAGAGGAACTGCGTGTAAAGCGTGAGGCAAGTGTGTCCGAGCGCATAGCGAAAGACGAATAATTAATCGAGCGCGAAGCGCGAGATCCAATAGGTGCGCGCCCCAGTGCGCTGCGAACTTCTACGGGTCTGTGGGTAATACAGATTGCATAATTACCGACAGAGAAAGGTAGAAGTCAAACTTCTACCGTGAAGCCTAAATGCGTGTGTCAATATTTCGTATTTTCATATATAAACTTTTTGCTTCCCCTAACTCTGTGCCTTGGCACAAACGGCCCTTTAATATTTATTAATACATTCCGAAAATTTGTTCCGCGTTATTTAAACTTTTATTTTTAAATATGTGTGAAAAAATATTGATCGCAGGCCTTAAGCTTACAATTTCACGGTATGAAATTTGAAAGTTTTATATTCTACTGGTTCGAATTGCTGAAAAGACGGTCGTTAATTTCTATACCTTGGTGCAATTTTTTACGAATTGTTACTTATTTCCGATTAAAATTGTAACAATAAATGGCAAGCTTTTAAAAGAAATTATGAAACACGATTCAAATCAAAAACCAAACTATTTTTTATATATTGTAATCTAAATTGATTAAATCATGAAGAGTTTTAATTCGAAAGTATTCATGTTCAAACTGTTTTATTTTTAAATGGTGATGCTTAATGTTTCGAATTTGAAAAGAAACAGGTTTCAATGTAATTTCCATTTAATCTGAGATTCCATTTCTAACTTTTTCAATACAACATTTTTTATTTCAAAATGCTGTAGAGTAGAAGTTGTGCAATTTCGAATAATTTCATTTTCATGTTATCTTTGTGTTTGTTTACAATTTAAAATAAAAAAATTGTAAGCTTTATACATTTTAATTCATCAATTTCTAACGATGTACTAAAATTATTTTGAACACAAATAGATCTCATTCAAATTAAAAAATTTTCTTAAATGATTGTCTCTGTTTTTCGAAATTCCTTTAAAATTAGATATTAAATTGTTTAAATATTTATTTTTGTTTTAATATTTACTCTTCTAGATTCTTTGGCATCATGCGGAACAGTAAGCGATACCCTGATAATCCCGGAGATGGTAGACAACGTCGAAGTTAACAAAGATGGATGTAAGTTTCAAAACTGTTACTTACTTTTTAGTTTCCTTTATAACATCCAAGTATGCGTTTATATATCACAAATGAAACATTTCCAGTAAGTGCCTTCACTTTTGTACTATTCCTCTTATTTCTCGTTTTCCTACTATTTCCTTGCTTTTTAGAAATCCCCTAAATGCCTAAAATTAATATTTCTTTCGAACCATTCTTCAAGAATCATAAACAATAATTGAGACGTTCAAAGAGAATCTTTTTTATATCGATTATCAAATTTGCACTGAACGATATTTTTTTATTTGATTGATTTACAAGACGTCGGTGATTTATTTAAGAAAATACTAAATGCAATTTTTTCAAATACTATAGTTAAAAAAAAGTTTGTATTCGTCCTTATTACTACAGTAGAATTTAAATATAAAGATTTGAAATGAATTTCTCTTTTAAAAATATGGATTTTTAAGAATGCGTAGTAAGATGTTTCTCCGAAGTCAGGAATTTTCTCAAATATCTTCTTTTTTTTTCGTTCTCAATGATAACACTGCACTGCCGTCTAAAGTAAAAATATTCATAAGGGGATGTGCAACTAACAGGTTGAAATAATTATGCAGAAGGTTTTGAATTGCATTTTACGCGTCAAAGAAACTGTCACTAACAAAACCTAAACTTAAATAATATGTAATTAGTTAACCGGATGACGTCAATCATCTTACAGAAAATACTTACATTGATTCGAAATCCTAGGTCTTATTGTTATTTAAGAAGTATAAGCGCTTCAGTAAATGTTAATGCATGGCTAAGGTTATGTTGGCGTGAATTTGCAAAAATAAAGAATTGCATGTGTTAAGGGAAGTTCGTCTAGAGTGTCGATGTTCCTTTACTTAATTTATGTACAGCCCCTGAGTGACATTTTCGTTTAGACTATGTGAACTTTTCTGTTTCTAGGTATTAAGAGAACTACCCTAAATCGCAAGGTTACTTACCTATCTTTTTATTTTTAACTGCAGTATAATATATGTCACGGTTTTCATTAATCATTTTAAAAGGTTTATTTTTTATTTTTCTCATCAGAATCTGCTAATTGGCGATCGCTGTGGGCTTGGTGATGTGTTTTACCTTACGTAATATGTGAAAGACCTGCTAAATAAAAGACCCCCCCCCCCCCTTTTTTTACCTTAAAATTAAGCTCATGATCCGCTGCGATTCCTGTATTTTAATCATCCTCCAATTTTTACTTGTAACATTATCACTGGCATTAACAACAAATTAGATGATTTTTTCCTTCACTTTTAGATTTCACACACAATGGACATGTCATAGAAATCATGATGGACTACGAGTGCGTCACATGTCATCGCGTTTTCCAGACTAAGGATGTGAGATTCTGATTTTAACGAAATTATTATTTTTTTAAATATTTTATTGCATGTACTTTCGTAGCCAGAATTGGTATCTACAGTTTGGTTGATCCGAGCTTTTATGTTTAAATATTGTATATTTCACTCATTTTTAGTTTGAAAGAATTTCATTTAAAAAATTATATCCTCAAAAATTTATATGATTTAAATTTTTTTCGTTATTTTGCACTTTACACTTCAGAATGTGGATTCTTTGCTATCCTTCTTTCCCTCGCGTTCTTTCTCTATTTCGTTCTTCTTTTTATTCTAAAGTATTAAATAACGCCAACAGATGCTGACAGAGCACTTGGAAGTATGCAGAGAAGAAGACGATAGTACACACCTTTTGGATTTAGGAAACCTCGATGGTTATTACGATTCTGATGAGGAAGACGCTGACGATCCAAAATATCAACTTTCCGATGATAGATCTTCTGGTGAGAAAATATATAAAATAATATGAATATGTAATATGCCAACACCTCAAACTAAAACCCATATCAGCTTTTTTCTGCCAAAAAAGTTTTTTAATTTTCTGTTATTGTATGTATTTCTATGATTCTATGTATTGAAAGTTGATGTTGATTTTTTATGGATAAATCATTAATTGTAACTCCGCAGATTCAGAAGGAAAGAACAATAACGTGAAGCCGAGTATAAAACCTGTATCGGAAAGTCAGTGTCACTGTTGTGCCGAAGATTTAAAAATTGCACACAGCGGTGGTCCATATAAGTGTGACGACTGTGATCTTTCTTTCAAAAAATCCTCATCTTTGCAAAGGCACTCCATTATTGTTCATTGGGAGCGGGAAAATGTTTCCTGCAGCGAATGTAGCGCCACTTTCCGAGACAAAAAAGCATTGGATAAACACCGATATACCACACATTCTGCCACCAAAATTTACAAGTGAGAATTTGAATATTAGGTTTTTTTAAATACAAATTATTTTAAATCAAGATAATTCTTTTGGCGAAAGTTATCTAAAACTA
Source organism: Druon quercuslanigerum (assembly GCA_010014905.2). Taxonomy (NCBI): domain Eukaryota; kingdom Metazoa; phylum Arthropoda; class Insecta; order Hymenoptera; family Cynipidae; genus Druon; species Druon quercuslanigerum. Next base: position 14,346 of record JAAAKG020208680.1, on the reverse strand, counting down.
AGTGTTTTCAAATTGCAAGATTTAAAAAAAAATGAAATGCCATACGTACTTCTAGAACGACTCTTCCTTAATAATTGAATGTCTTTAATAACTATCTCGCCCATTTTTCTTAACAGATGCGAACGTTGTGATAAATATTTTTCAAGAAGTTACCACTTGAATCGACACAAACTTCAATCTGGATGTCATGGAGAAATACAAAACACATTTTCCTGTCAGGTAAAAAAAATTCTAAAATTATAATCAGAAAATCTTGAATTATGAATTAGTTATAAAATAGTACAAAATTTTATTTTCTTTTTAGGTTTGTAAGAAAGTCTTCACTCGCAAAGACAATTTACGAGAACATGTACGATCTCACATGGGTAAACCACAGAGACAAAAAAAACGGTGTTCTCACTGCCCCAAAGAATTTTATACGGCCCAGCAACTTGTCGTTCATGAGCGAATGCACACGGGCGAAAGACCGATCCAATGCGATTTGTGTACAAAAACTTTCAACTCGACCCTCGCTATGAAGAAACACCGACGAGTTCACACTGGCGAAAAGCCGTATGAGTGCAAATTTGTGAGTACGGAGTTTATCACCTTTTTTGCTATATGTTTCTTTCTTTCCTATTTTTATGTTAAGAACTCCTGACCCAATTTTCTTTAAATTTTTATTTGTTTATAATGCTTTTTACCTTGTAATATTTGTCATGATTCTTGATCTGATTTGATTACAAGCAAGCATTCCGGATATAAAAACAAAGTCGTAAGTATTTTTTTGGTAAAACTAAGATTTGTAGTGAATTTGTCCACACCCAAAAGTTTTTCAAAATATTTATAGAATTGTCTAATAATTTTCAAATGATATCAGGACCAGATTTACTACTTTCCTTTTATTTCAATTTTGACAAGCAAAAAAAGTCAATATGAGGAAAAAGGGTCTATCCTTAATAACAAACAAAAAATCATAAGCCGTCGTGTCGCCCCTAAACATTTCCTTTCCTAGGCCATGACATTTTTTTCTTAAGACCCCTTTCATATTAGAATGGAGTATTGGAAGCTTCTGATTTGAAAACTATAAATTGTGCGTTTACAAATTGGAAACCATTGTAAAAGTCAAAGAAAGATATTTCGCGTTCCGCGTACAAAACTACGAAAGGCAAGAAATCGTAGTTTTGTATACGACTGGAACCCGAAGTATCTCTTTTGATCATAATGAATCATCGTGAAAGCATTAAATCGATAATTATAAAAGGATTAGTTACGTATTACAATTACTAGAGGGCGAATTGAACCAAATATTCAACTGGAAATCGCATTTCGTGTGAACTTAAGTTGTTCGGGAAAAAATTTTGCAAACAAAGTTTGAGGTAAATCATATCATTAAGGGCATGATACAAACTCAAATACCTATATTACCGACCTAACTTTTTCAGTTTACTGAATTTTCTATGAATCTAAGAACTTTTTTTGTTAATAAAATATCTGACTGAAACTTTGGAAAATGTATCAGAAGACCATAAACTGCGTTTATTGGAGAAGTTTTTTTGCCATATTTTCCTTGTACCTTAAAATTTTTTGAACCCAAGAACTTTTTTTATATGTAAAATATAGGCCTTAAACTTAAAAGAATTTAAGGGTCAGCAGTACATTCCGTTTATGTACGTTGTTTTACACCTCGCAGATATTTTGAATATAAGAAAAGTTCTTAGGTTCAAAAATTTCAAGGTTATGTCAGAAAATGATTCAAGTTAATTTCTTCGAAAATAAGTTTTATTGAAGTTCATATTCGAATTAAGTACATAAACGTACTTTATGGTCTTCTGATACATTTTCCAAACTTTCAGTCCGATATGTCATTTACAAAAAAAGTTCTTAGGTTCAAACAAAATATAAATTGAACTGAAAAAGTGAGATCAGTAATACAGGGATCGGAGTGTGTATCATGCTCTTAAGGCGCTTCAAAAGGCTGTCATTTTCGGGAAAAAGCGAGTTGAACCGACCGATATAATTGCCTTTAGATTATGTGCTTAAAATATGGCGTTCAGCAACTCAACCGTTTAGATTTAGTTTGCTCGTAGCGAATTTGACTGCCGTTTGAAACGCTTTAAGCGAATGGGAACTAGGACCCAGCCTTTTGATTCAAAACATGAATATAGGGTAAACAGGGGTATTACCCACATCTTAAGAAAAAATTTTTAGAAACAGGAGAATATTAAATAATATGCTTATTGTTTGGTAACGAAGATGCATTCATTTGAAAGGGCAGATTTTTTCCGTTTTAAGGCGCTACTCAGTAATATAAGTATTCAATGTTAAACTATTGTTATATTTTTTTATAAATAATTTATTCAAATCCTGTGAGCGACACCATATTTCCAGTAAACGACACACTACATTTAGTGAACGACACCGGTATTGAATTTGAATTTAAAAGAATTTAGAAAGTTATTTGTAAGAAGTATTATGTAATTTAGTTGCTTTAGATAATAAAGAGAAATTACGAAGTTTTTGTCGAAAAGAAATACCTTCGGTATTGCGTTATGTTCATTTGATCAGTTCACGAATTTGTCAAATTCATTGTGGAGTGCCGGTGATTGATTTTTGAGGTTCCTAAATCAAAATCAATTTAAAAGATTTTGAACATTAAAGATCCTTAGAAGGCGATGTCCCAGGGATGAAGAAAGCAAATAGAAATCATAGCAACATGTACATCAGTTTACATATGAATATTTCAAATACATTAGATCTACTCCAATTTGAAACTAATATTTATTTAATTATATTTCAAAACATAATCATCTAACCTCTGAAAGTACTACAAAGTAAGAAATACCTTTTCTTTGAACTTTCAGAGGACTTGCAAAGGACTTTCAAATTAACGCAATGATTAATTTTTATTGTGTCAGCATGTCATTCTGTAGGTGGCAAAGAAAATGGTATTAAATTAATTTAATTTCAGTAATTTTGTACTGAATAAATATTGCAATGCAAATTACATGGCTAATAGAATATTTATGCATGCACAAGTATCTATATTAAATCACTGGATATATTTGATAAAAGCATTTTCATTGCACAGTGTCGTTCACTAGAAGGGTGTCGGCAATACCCCTGTTTACGGTATTTATGGAGTAAAATAAGGCAATTCAATTTTGAGTTTGGTTCCTGGTTTCAACGCCCTTAAGGATGTCACTAGATTTTTCAGCGTACACCAAATTTCAGGATTTAAACAATTTGAAAAGGTTTTCAGGGATTTCAAGGACTTTTACAACATTTCAGTGATTTCAAAAAATTTTAAGATATTGCTGGGAGTTTCATTAGATCTCATGGCATTTCACGAATTTTAAGGGATTCCGAGGGAAGTTTTACGCTCAGTTGAGCTTATTTTCAACGAATATTTTATTTTCTTTGGGATTCTATTTCAAAACATATGCTTTAAGTTCAAAATGCTTAATTTTGTATGCTTCGAAGAAAAGCATTTTCAATTTTTTAACATGTTTTAAATCTGTTTTCTTTCCCAGTTTAGACACTATCAAGTTTGAAGATTTGTAAATTTGACTGTTTTAAAAAAAGAATTGAGGAATAAGAAATCATTGGTTTTCAAACTACCAAAATTCCAGATACTTATAAATTGTACTTTCAAAACTTTAAATCGCTCTAAAATACTTGGGCTAATAATAGTCTCGTACACAAAGTTCTAAACTTTGATTTGAAATGTATAAGAGAAAGTAGATACGCTGAAGAATATTTTTGAGTTTAGTGTCAGAAGAGATTTGCTGCTAGAGAGACCCTAAATCGCCATCAGAGGACCCACACAGGCGATAAACCTCATGTCTGCCAATATTGTGGGAAATCCTTCATTCAAGCGGCCCAACTTCGAGCCCACGTTTTTCATCACACGGGAGAAAATGGTTTTAACTGCGAGGATTGTGGAAAGGCTTTTAATCGTAAAGCGCGCCTCACTATCCACAGAAAATTCGTTCACGAAGGCGTCACTCCTTTCCAGTGCGATATTTGCGAAAAACAATTCACGAGAAAAGAGGACCTGGTGAAACATACCTTGCTTCATACCGGATTAAAACGTAATTTTTTTCAAATTTACAATATTGCAAATATAGAATCATCCTTCGGAGTTATTGGATTTTGTAATTTTCAAGATAAAAGTTTTCAGAATTTAAGGATAGTCTTAGTTTTAAGTATTTTAAATTTACAGCTTACATTAATTTTGAAAACGTTTAAATTTAAAAGCTTTAAAAATGCCAAGTTAAAATTTTACTCACATCAGTCACATTCAAAACGTTAAAGTTTGAAAATACTTCAAAAAAAGGCTTCCACATTAGAAAATACATTAAATTGTATGCAGTTTTAGCTCACCAAATTTATTTTCGCATATTTAGCTCACAAGTGCAGCAAGTGTGAAAAATCCTTCGCGACGAAATCCTCGCTTCAGGCTCACTTAAACACTCATAGAAGAGAACCTCCCCAGTCTTGTGCAGAATGCGGAAGAGCCTTTATTCGTCATGATTGTTTAATGCGACACATTCGCGCAAAACATCGAGATTTATTGGAGGAAATCATGGGCGAAGCGGAAAAACGGCACCTGCAACTGCAACTTTTCAATATTGCAACTACTGCAGCTGCGAAACAAAAAACTGGGTCCTCAAGCACTCTTTCTGCTGATCAGTTGCTTAAGTCAATTGTTGAACTCTTGACCATTTTGATTGAAGAAGAAACATTACAGGTAAAGAAAACAGTTTTTTTATTTTCTTAAAGGTGTGTGTGTGTGTGTGTGTGTGTGTGTGTGTGTGTGTGTGTCCTTGCAAATTTTGGAATATGCTACTAAAGCTTTATTGAATGTTGTTTTCTGTTAAATTCTCTGAACATTCTGACATTTTCTCCTTTATTCTAGAATATTCTAAACTTCTAGAACGTTCTAGAATTATGTGGACCATTAGTATTCCAAAATAATCCAGAGTATTCTGGATTTTTGTATCAAAATTATCTATAAGTTTTGGAATTTTCTGAAACTTCGTAATCTAGTCGTTTGACTGGCCCTGCAGGATCATTATACCTATCGCCGAGCTTGGAAAAAATTATCCTTCCCAAAAATAAAATATAATATAAAAATTAATATAAACGTTTTATTTGTTAATATTCATATCGTTTATTGAGTAATGAGTAGTTAAAAATTAATAAGAAAATAAAATTAATGACAACAATTTTTTTGGTTAAAAAAATGTGGCATATTTCCTTATTTCTTGAATGAAATAATAATAAAGACATTTTTAATTGACAATTGTTAAACTGTCGAACACGAAGTAGAGTTTACACTCTTCAAAATAAAGGAGAAGGGATTTGGCGGCCGTCGTTTTTCTTTATTCTTTATGAATTTTATTTCAATATTTTCCAAATTTTTCCTCTTTAAAGGTTTAATTTGAGTTTTAATTGCAGGCAAATTTGATTCACTTTATAAATTAAAAATGAAATTGAAATTGCAAATGAAATGTATTGTAAATTTAAGTACAAAAGTTCAGACCCCCTGGCGTGAACGACGGTGACACATAATTTACCGTGACCGTAATCGTGACCTTTCGCTCGATTCATGGTAAACGAAGAAAAAAATAACAGAAAAACTTGGTGGCAGTCAACACCCGCTTGAAGTGGCGAGCCCTGTGCTACAGCAAGAAAGATCTAGAATTTTCTAGAAGAAACGTGGAATACAGTAGATAGTGTAGTATATAGTGGAATACTGCAAAATTTGATACATGGATATAGGAATAGGAGGGAACAGGCATGTGGTAGCGGGGTCAAAATAATGAGCGGGCGGTCTACCATCTTGGATTTCTAAACCGGTATTCTGGCGTACAAACTATAAAGATACATAAGTCCAATCTCACTCGAACTGAGAAAGTCGAAGAAAACTTTTTTCCCGAAGAACTCTAATATCGAATAAAATTTTCAATAATTAAGATACACTATTTTGGTAAAAATAATGAGCTTTTATTTTTTAAACAATTTCTATTATAAAATGGACTTGCAATTTTTTACTTGTCGCGGAAAGTAAAAAAGAACTTAGTCTCTTGCAGGCGATGCCTTTGTCGAAGAGCTCGATCGTCACAAGTGTATAGCCGACTCTAGCCTGGACTTATTTCCCCTGGATTTCCGATCAGAGTCCGAGTTATTTCACATGCCTAAATCATATGCAAGGGCTCTTGTACAAAGCAAAAACGACAAAAAGTGCTTTAGGTTCTTTTTCATTTGTATGTTGATGTCGTATTACATGCCTTGTACAAATTTTAGGCCACGCAAAGTGCTTTCCGTATCTTTTTATGTTTTATTTTAAAACTTTTTCGACTTTTCTCATTTATAAACCATCGTTTTTTTGCAATAAATGTTATTAATTAATAATGTTCAATAACACAGCTAGATGCAGTTTTCTCTTACGAATCCAACGCTACCAAAAACTCATTTTTCATAAAAATGTCACTTATGTATAATTTTAGTATGGACGACAGTATTGCGAGAGAAAGAGCAGATTGTTTTCCTTCTCTCACTTACTCCCCTTGCTTTTGGAAACAAAATGGTCGACTCCCCCTTGTAACTTATAATCAATCACCGCGCTCAAGTTAGGAAGCATGTGGTTAATCCCCTTCAATTCCTATGTCCACGATTTTACATCATGGTTTAGAATTTGAATTTTCTGAAAATATTATGTAATCTTCTAAAATGTCCTTGAATATTCTAGAATCTTTTATGATCTTTTAGAATTGTGTTGAGCATTCTGAGAATGTTCTGCATTGCCGTGGAAATATTCAGAAATATTTTGGAATGTTCTGGAATTCTGAAATGTTATTGAATTTTCTAGATTATACTTAGATATTCCAGAAGATTGTGGAATTTACTATACTTTCCCATTGTTTTTAATTTAACCCTGTGCGGTGGCGCTGTAATTTCGCCGCTTTCGCAGTCACACTGGGCCGAAATTATTTAATTTATTAAATTAATTATTTCAAATAATTCATGAATATTTTTAAATCCTTCTAGAATGTGAACCCACGATTGTTTACGTACATTTAACAAATTAGTTGCAATATAAAAAAGTCCCAGGACGGTTGGATATTCCCTCAGGTAAATTTTTTTTCAAAAAAGTGAAGGTCATTCCTATAGTAAATTTCAACGAGGAACTCAATGGTGACCTTCATTTTGACCTTGAAGTTGACCCGAAGGACTTTTTGAAGATCAACTTTGTTTTTTTAAATGGAAACCCCCTTTTTACATCTGCAATCGATAGAGCGGAAAATTCTACATTCAGGTACGTACCCAAGTCATAGGCCAAGCGTAACGTTCAGGGTCAGTTAGAGGTTATTTGAAATTAACAAAGTTTTCGAAGAGGTAGGTGTATTTCCTGAAGTAAATTTCAACGAGGAATTCAATGGTGACCTTAATTTTAAACTTGAAGTTGACCTTCATGGCTTTTTGAAGGTCAACTTTGTTTTTTAAAATGGAAACTCCCTGTTTTTACATCTGCAATCGATAGAGCGGAAAATTCTACTTTCAGGTACGTACCCAAGTTATAGATCAATTGTAACGTTCAAGGTCAGTTAAGAGTTAATATACGAATATTAAGAATCGAAACTAAATTTACGTATTACGAATACATACTTACTATCTTTCGCTAAAAGATTATTATGGCGCAAGCTAAACTTTCGGAACGAGAGATGCTATCTATATTAATCATGCGTGGTTGGGGAGATCGAGTTCGATCTTATGATCAAGTTTCTTTGCTTTGTAATCGCACTTTTCGTAATGGAGAACGGTTAAATCCTGTCTCAAAATCAACAGTTAAAAGAACTGTAAGGCGCTTTATGAATCATGGATATATCAAGGACCTTTAGAGAACTGGTCGGCCAAAATCTGCAGGATTTGAGGAGATGCAGATGGACATAATTCAAGTATTTGTTGAAAGCCCACACCTTAGTTTATGTCGAGCTAGTGATGAGCGTGACGTTGCTCCTGAGACAGTGCGAAATATTTTAAAAAAGCATTAATTTCCATCCTTACAAAGTTCATCTGGTACAAGAGCTCAATGAAGAAGATCCTGATCGTCGGGTTGAATTTTGTGAAATTATGATGGACAGAATTAATAGAGATCCTCTTTTCTTGTACAATACAGTATTTTCAGGTGAAGCTACTTTCACTTTAAAAGGTGAAGTTAACAGGCAAAATTGTAGATATTGGTTCGACACATATCCTGATTGGATGTTGAGAGTCACACACAATATCCACAAAAGATTAATATTTGGGCCAGTATCTTGAATGTTACATTGATAAGCCCTTTCTTCATCGATGGTGATCTCAATGCCCGTGCATATGAAGAACTTCTCAGAAACCAAATTGTACCAAGAATAAGGGAGATTACAGGCGATAATTTTCAAAATATTTGGTTCCAGCAGGATGGAGCAGCGGCTCATTACGACAGGGAGGTTCGAGCATATTTGGATACTCAGTTCCCTCAAAGTTGGATTCGAAGAAGGGGTGAAATCGAGTGGCCTGCTAGATCTTCTGATCTGACGCCTCTCGACTATTTTCTTTGGGGTTATTTAAAGAGCAAAGTATACTCAACGCAACCCCAAAGCTTAGACGAATTGCAGAATCGGATTCTGCAACAGGCTACTTTGATTGATAGGGAGATTATTCGTAATGCTGTAACTCATTTTTACAATCGTATAGCTTTTTGTCAAGAAGCTCAAGGTTTTCAGTTCGAACATCTTTACTCAAGCATGAGAGGCAAGGGGGGGACTCACGCTAATCAAGCACCCCAAAGGGAACAGAATTTAGTACGTGCACGTCGTTGTTCCTGGGTAATGCTAAACGTAAACGTAAACGGCTTGTAAAAAACCTTAAAGATCATCGCCAAGATCAATACAGAGCTCACCAATGAATTTCTCGTTGAAGTTTACTTCAGGAATTGCACTGACCTCTTGGAAAACTTTGTTAATTTCAAATAACCTCTAACTGACCTTGAACTTTACAATTGACATATGACTTGGGTACGTACCTGAACGTAGAATTTTCCGCTCTATCGATTGCATATGTAAAAAAAGGGTGTTTCCATTTAAAAAATAGATGTGGCCTTCAAAAAGTCATGAAGGTCAACTTCAAGGTCAAAATGAAGTTCACCATTGAATTCCTCGCTGAAATTTACTTCAGGAATGACCTTCACTTTTTTTAGCAATATTTTGCCTGAGGAAATATCCAACCGTCCCGGGACTTTTTAGACACCCTGTATATATATATCCTAATATTCAAGAAAAACTGCGCTTTGTCCTTTTTTGCATAAAAAAAGTATAATTAATGAAGCGTTTGAAAATCCACAATTTCAAGGAGCGGGAAATTCATGATTTTACGAAAAATTATATGAAATGGATGGCTGCGTAACACTAAAATTAAATTAATCAATTTAAAATCTGCGTCGTCGCACATAGGTCGATTTCACTTTGATATATATGCCGATTGCAAAGTGAAATCGACCTATGTGCGACGACGCAGATTTTAAATTGATTCATTTAATTTTAGAGTTATTTAGCCGTCGATTTCATATAATTTTGCCATTTATTTCGCGAGATACTGATAAAAAAGTCTAATCTGCCTTACTCAATTTCACCTCGGCAATAAAAAATACCCTGTTTCCAGATTTTTGGTTGGCCGACTGAACCAGTTCAAGATATTCTCGAAGCGGTGATTAGAAGATGTGGCCATCAACCATTAACTGGAGACAGCGATTTGCCTTTCGCGGAAAGACTGAGAGAAAACGTGAAGCTCCTCTTCACCGTCGTCATCGACGATGCCAATGTGAAATCCCTCCTTACAACGCAAACTGTCGACGAAGTCATTCTTCATGTACTCAAACTTTCTAAGGAATACGACCAACAGAAACAGGAATAATACACATCACAATCCCTTAGGAGTAAAAACATTTCACAACGGATCTCGAATTTTGATACCTTTATAATTTATATTTTGAGAACGTTCTCAGCCATGTTTTCAAAATTAAATCATTTTCCACTTTCCGTTTGTGCATAATTCTTCCAATTTTTATCTCACGAAAACCACAAAATTTAAAATTCCGGCACTATTTACGGGCGTTCTTGAAAGTTTTTTACGCAGTATTTTTAAAAATTGTCTACCTTTTATGAAAAATTTGAAAGATTCAACGCATTGATAGGACTTCATTATTTGAGCACCGTCGAATTTCAAGATTATAAATCGTTTGTCTTTTTTTCCTGCCGTTTTTGAGTGTGAATTTATTTATAAAAAGAAAAAAATGTATATTATAATAAACATAATGACTAAGTAAGGTATTTTAATAATTAGATCAAATATTTGTTATTAGAAAACAAAGTATTTTCAAACTTGTAATTTCTATTTCATTTCAAGAGTTCAAAGTTCAATGTACGAGTAGAAGCCACGAAAGGCGTTTGTGTTTTATGTAGAAATTAAGTTTGTATCGCAATCCGGAAATTTCCTAGAAAAACACTGTTTTTCTATTTTGAATATCCAAATTTGTTGCAGTATCCGAAGCGGGATTTTGTAAAGGGTATATTTACTAAGATTTTAGTACTCAAAATAGAAGAAAAAATCTACATTAGTATTTAAAGTTGGAAAAAAAATCATTCCTCATTACGATCTTTTTTACCGATTCTTATTTGTTACGGAAGTTTGTAGAATAAATACGAATTGTTGAGAAAACGTTGTATTATTTTCGATGTACAATTTAAAACTTATAAATACAATTTTTTACGGCTATAAATCACTGTGTTGCGAGCTTTCTTTATCCAGTTTACGGAGAATCTCAGCTTTCACCACTGTCTGAATCTTCTTCAGCTTCATGAAGCCATTTCACGAAAGGTGCAACGGATTTTTTCAGTTCAGTGTTGTTTAAATCTTTTCCGTCGAGATCGCTTTTGTACCTGAGCAAAAATTGAAGGTTGAAAAATAAAAAGGTCATATTTAATAATAGATAAATGTAATGTAATAGAATACAATGTTTCATCATAAAAAATTCATACACTGGTATGAAAATACAAACTACCATGTACATTTTTTACGAGTGAAGCGACTTCCATGTGTGCCACAAAAAACTTGAGCTCACATGATGTACTCGCTACATTTACGAGATTTCTTCATTATATAAGACCAAATTAAAAAAAAATATTACGACTTTTATATTACGTGTCCAAAAAATTAAAAACAATAACATAAAGCCGATTTTTCGCACAACACAAGGTTTGTTATTTCTTTTCAAGATATTTCTAAAAATTTGCATTTATGTAGAAAACATCCTGTAACTGCTATGTAAGAAACCAGTTTCGCGCCGGTAAGTACCTCAAAAGGAAGGGGATCACGACCTCCCTGCCTTTTCCCCTCCCAACTATTGACAAGTGCGTGAGCCGTTATCCCCTTCCTCCTGAGGTACCTATTGTTGTAAAATGGATACTTTGTTTCTAACACTTCTTCTACGGTGCCTACTCACCTTAAATCGTGAAATATTCTTAAAGGATTATTTCGCGAAATATCGATCATATTTCATTTTTTAAAGGGTACTTCAATCAAGTTGAAAAACTGCACATTTTAAGCCATAAACCAACTCCCTATAATTATTTCTGTAAAAGGTAAGTCTGAATTTTTTCAGATTTCTTAAGACTTCCAGATGGTTTTGGGAAGTCTTGAAAGTCGAGGCGAAAAAAAGAGCCTCCAAAACCTCGTTTTTTGACACGTTTTGCATCAGTGATAGCGTAAAAAAAATGGTAGAAAAACAATATATATATCATTCAACGCGGGAAACCTTAAGCTTTCACGTCAACCTGACTAGAATTTTCTGCGATTTTTTTTTGAACGAGTGGTCGAACGAGATGCCAACTTTAGTTCCGGTATAGCGACGCCAATCAGATTTGGAATACCCCGTGTCTCAACTCTCCCTTAAGGATCTCTAAAAATGCCTAAGGGTACCGTTTCATGGAGGCCTGATTTGAATTAATCATGGAATTAATATTTTTCAAAGGATTCATTTCTAGCTACTTTGTTGGTTTATGGCAAATTTGATCGGTTGATAATCTAGATACGGACTCTGTGTAAAATGAATTTAATAATAATTAATTCATAACAGGTCTCCGTGAAAAAGTACCCGAATGATCACCATCTTGTTAATTTGAATCTTTTTTCGAATTTTTCGACGATCTCAAGCACAAAATAGATCGGTAAACATAACCTGAATCGGGAAAGAAAACTCAAAAAACCTAAATATTTAGGCTTAAAGAAAAAATGTGTTTTTTTTCAGAAAGCTTCGAAGTGCAAATACTTATAACAATTGGAAAAATACGCAACATCTAATCCGTGCAATTTCTTCTAAAAAAAAATTGTGTCGACGACACAATACTAAATGTTTTAAATTAAAAAATTTCCAATGTATGCGTTTCTCGTTTCTGTGTTCACTCTAAATATTATAATTTTACCATAAAAATAATTACCAATCCATTATCTTCTCCTCAGAAAGAACATCAATGTCATATAAATAGTGCAACAAATAACGAATAAAAGGCAAAATTGCTTTCGTGGTGCTAGCAACATCCTCGATAGCTCTCAAGCAATCATTCTGAGCATCCTCCGTCTTCATATAATTTATAATAATCTTTTTAAAATATGCCAACATCCCCTTCAAAGTCTTCATATACATTTCATTAGACATCGGACTTTCATTGCTCTTGAAATAATATACCGGCAATCCCAAAATCGCTTTCAGTACATTGTAAGTCACTTCTCGAATTCCCATATTATATGCATATCTCGAGGAATTAATTTCCAAAATCAAATTTTCACAGTTTAATTTCTCCTGATATCCTCTACAAAGACTGTCCATGACTTCTGAAAGGAAAATGCTCACATCATCTCCGATTGAATCAGCGTAACTTATTTCGCTGACGCTATCCTCACTTGAGCCGTCCTCTTCTTTCGCGGTATCCCTGTCCTTGAAAAATAAGAAAACCTCCCCTGATTCGAGAAAATCTGGGTCAAATATATCCTCAGCTACGATCCTGCCATCTTTTTTCTGCAAAATTTTGCCGCTATACACGCCTTTCGGAAGTTTTAATCCAGCGGCTAAAATGCATCCATCCAAAATAACGCTATCATCTAAAATTGAGTTTGGAAGGATTAGACAACTTTTTAATGAAGAATTATCGCCAATTGTTACTCCGGAAAATAGGTAACAATTTTCGACATTGACGTCATTTCCCACTTTACAGCTATCTCCAATAATAGCTCGAATTAAAGAGACGTTTCTTCCAAGCAATGTATTTTGACCAATGATGGAATCGTTTTGGAATGAAGATCCTTTCGACAAGAGAGCCGTTTTATGTTTGTAAGTGCTTTTGAGAACCGAGAGGCAATTGTAATCTTTAAAAAATGGATGCAAATCCAGAGAAAGGGGGAAAGCTTGTCTTTGCAAAATATCGCGAGAGAGCTTGTGGTAGGCTTTCCAAGATGTTATCGGCAGAGCGTATTCGGTTGGACTCGGAGATTCCCAGTAGATTCGAGAATTAAGGATTTCCTCATTCATAAGGACACCTTTAATGAAATCATCCATTGTCTGAAATATAAGAAAAAACATATTTTTTACTTGTAAATAATTTTTATTCATTTTCAAGGTGTTAAATTTATTATATTTTTAAGCATTAGTGAGGCTACAACTATTCAAAGTATTACATAATACTTGAGTAACCCCTTTAAGTATTCCTACGTGAATGGTTAAATTGACATATAAAAGTTTATTTAATAATCGGAAAATTAAAAAAAGCATTTAAAAATTAGTAGTTCAAACAGAAAAATTCTCAAAAATCAAATCAGTAAAACAAAAAAAATGTGATAAAAATTGAGGAAAATATACACTAACTTCGAAGAATATGGTATTTTCCTCAATTTTTGGCACATAAAAAAAGTGGTGAAGAGGCTCTGTTCGACTTTACTCAGAAGGACTTTAAATATAACTAAAATATATTTCAATAAACTAATTTTGTTTTTTAAAACAGTTCCTTATAATCTGCTTAATTGTGAGGTACAATTTTCAATTTCAAGCCTCTGTCAAAATTAATCTTATTATGATAATTACTTTCATAATTATATCATCAAATCAATTTTTTTTATGATAATATTTTAATAATATTATTTTTCTAATTAGCGAAACATAACATTGTTACATTACTTAATAATTATTAACTTAATTTTATACTTATTCATTTATATTATTCATTTTTTGTGTGTCCCACCAGTTTATTAGTTGTGACATTTCTTTGTTTTCAG
>JAAAKG020208669.1:0-22792 GCA_010014905.2 Druon quercuslanigerum | reverse complement strand
AAGCCACCCTTAATTGGTGGCTATTAAAGTCATAAATGCGCTGCCCATTATCGTGCCTAAACCAATTCATGCGCTTCGCATTACCTTTTATTTGGATGAGGCACGATTTACATTAGAGGTAACTATTGATTAAAATATAGATTTTGCAAAAGTGACGGGACGTCACAATTGTACAAAAAAGGAATTAATGCAAAACTTGAATTCATCATTAAATCAGAAAGTGATAGAACACCTGGTGTGTAATGTAATTACAGAAAAATCTACCGATCAAACACGTTAAAATAATGATTCGATATCGTTACCAAGAGAACAAGTTACACCTATGGCTGTTAGTGTTTCACGAAACAAAGAAAGCTAAACAACGGGTGATACCCGCTGAAAATTTATCGAAAATTAGTACTAATTTTGGTTTGTTAACTAACACAACTTTAGGAATCGCTAAATCCCTTCGAAGTGCAACGAAAAAAAAAATATTTGAACCTAGTCTAAAAAACAAAATAAAAGCTTTAAATCATTCACTTGACTCCCGTTTTTATGTAACAAAATGGCAGCTAATTAACTCTAAAATGGAAAACGCGCCAACAGAAGAATATGTTAATGAATCTGGTGAAGTAGATGAAGCGTACATTAAATTCAATCTTTGGACAATGAGTTGGTGCTTCCAAGCAAAAACAAACGGCAAAGTTATAATGAAGACGTAGCTGCCAAGAATTTCAAAGGTTCTGGTGTCAATAAATTATTTTTGATAGGCGCAACTTAATTTCCTGAATAAAATCATGACACTTTATCAGTTTTGTGGGACCTACTAAATTTAAAGGATTTCGAAGGTAAAGTTTCAGTGGATCTAAAATTATTGAATAAATTGATTGGTCTGATGTCTCGCAGCTGTTCTTACCCGTGCACTTGGTGTACCGCTCATAAAGATTTTTTAGATGCTATATGCGTGTTGAGAACAATTGAGACTTGCATTGAAAATTTTAAAGCTTGGAAGGCAAACGGAGCTAAAATAGATTGTAAAAATTTTAAAAATTGTTGCAATTTACAGATAATTGCATCGGACGAATAAAAGCAAATTATTGACTTGACTGCACCGCCCGAGTTACATTTGTTGATCGGAGTTGTAAACACTTTATTCAATAGTGTGTACAAAAAATTTGAACTCATTTGTGAAATGTGGGCTAAAAAGTACAGTGTCAGCCGAAAAATCTTATACGGAAGTGCAAGATTTAATGAAATTTACGTGAAATTTGCACAGCAACCTGTAAGTTTTCTGGTATGCAATTTTTTTAAAATATTTTGACGCATTCAAAGAGGTTTTAGATTCTTGTTTTTTAAATGATTTAAAATTAGATTACCTTGACAAGATCGCTGTTTAAAAAAAAAGTTATTTAGATTTAGAGATAAAAGTAACTCCGAAAGTTCAAGCCTTTTTTTTCATATTAAACATTTTTGTGAGAAAAAAGAAAGGATTGTGGTTCTACTCGGAGCAAGCTATGGAATCAGCTTATGTAAACATGAAAAAAATATGGATTAAGTATAAAGTGAAAAAGACACATCCGAAGTATGCAGAAAGTTTACTTAAAGCTGTTTCCAAATATAATAGTAGACACCTTTAATTTACGAACACTTGAAGTTTGAAATTTACAAATCTATTCAATTTCAATTTTTGTTGTTTAAGTTAATGCAGATTTGGTAAATTTTTAAGACCTTTAGCAAATAGTCATGCAGTACGAAAGGAAACGCTTGCTTATAGTCAGTGCATGCCATGTGGAAGTTCCTTTGATGTTTACGATCTTGAGTCATAGCAACAGCGTTTATGGTTACTAGATCTTTACTGCCTCGCGAGATTTCACAGCATTCATTTTGTGGTTCTGTAAGGATGTCAGTCTGGTCGCAATGAGAATATACTACGTATCAGATAGATTTTAAGCATCTGGTTGTTTAGACAACATACACGTATATTTAGTACCCTCGTGCATAAGACCTGGCATCAGATCTAGGTGTTCGATGATCTTTTGAAAAAATCTTGCCATCACAGGACGCACACTCATTAGGTACTTGTACCAGATATTGTCCACCATGTCCGGAACTCTGTTCGTTTTTCCTCAAACACCCGACCAATGGGTAGTCATGTCTTCCGACTGAGGGACTTTGGTGCCTTGCTGGTTATTTAGCTTTACACTCAGTTCAGCATAGAATAACCTTCTTTCATCTGTGAGAAAGGTTCAATTTTTTTGCCTTCTTGCACTACTTTCCATGTAAAGACGCAGTCTGCCAGTAACACCAATCTCTGCCGTTGGGAATATATAATCTCATCCAATATTGATGGCGCTAATGTCTCGATGAACCGAGGGTGGATGATTTTAATTACATGGCTTATCAGATTTCGTGCTCAATTTCTTTTTTCATATTAAGTCAACCTACACAATTTGCAACTTACTTTTCTAAAATCCATATCCTAAACTGATCTGCTAGCCATAGCATCCTTAGCAGGCACAGTTCATGTTTCACTGCATACTTTTTTTCGCACATATTCTTGCTGGCCAGCTGACCATTTCGCAGCTAACCATCATCACCATCCCGCATGATGCGGCCCCCAGCGGTGGCTCCAGGGGCGTCGCGACGATCAACCGTAGGCGACAAGCTTTTGAAAATCCTAAAAATACTTTACATTATTATTTATGGGTTTTGATGTTCTTTTTAGTACCTTTCCTATTCGTTCCCTCCCTGTGTGTCATAAAAACCCTATCAGTTGCAGTGCCACCACCAACATACCTGTCGAAGTCATAAGAGGAAAGCTTAAGACCTACCGCGACACCAACGCGAGAACACCTTCGGTTTTATGATGAGAGATTTTAACCTCCAGCAGCTACGATCGTGGTTCCTTAAAGCAACCAATCCCGATGCAACCGGATTTCGTACGCCTTCCACTCCTGCTCCTTCTTTCCTACAAGGTAAGCAAGTTTTACCTCAGGATACTTTTTTAGAGCTACCAATCTTTATGCATTGTTAGGAGGAACAGTGTTGAACGACCAGATAAAGTGATCCCAGAAGAACAGCCCTTTGCATCTGGCTCGCGATGGACTGAGCCTACTGCTGACACGTCGGGATTTTTTTTGAGTTGGCTAAGAAATGAAACTTTCATAACTCCAAGGCAACAGGTTGTGAGAAACATAAGATACACATTGTAGCCTTGCTACATCCCGCTCAGCTCGAGAACAAGAGCACGATATTTCTTGTATTTTTCTTCATCCTTTGTCGGGATATTGCCATCGGCTGGTGCTGAGAATTCAATCACTTCAATAATCTTGGTCTTCAGATCTTGGAGTACAATGTTAGGCTTTGTAGCACTAATACGGTGAGTGTTAAAGAATGAGAAATTCTAATAGATCTTATACTGATCATGCTTCATAACGGTCTTCAGTTTTTCCTTTACATATGACAAGCTAGACATTTGACCAACGTAATAGTAGTGCCGAACATGGTAATATAACACTTTTAGAGCCACATTTTGTCTCTATATGTATCCTTAGCGTGCATGCTCTGAGCATCCACTGAGAACATGTCTAAGTGTTTATGGCTCTTGCTTGTACGCTAGGCAGTTAGTATCGTCTACAGGTACATTCATTAGGCGCGCACGGTAAACTAAAGTGTCTATTATGCCTTCTTGAGAGGCGAAAAGAAATCTCTTAGTCTCCGATCTCAATCCAGAAGATTTAAGAACATGTTGGACGAACCCATCGATAGCTCTTCTCTACATATAATGCTGTAGATTTTACAATGAAGGGGCTTGTGAGCATGTTCTTTTAGTAGAAGCAAAATTTCTGCTGTTTGCAGTCGACTTTTGAGCACCAAAGTAGAGACCAAGCTCCTCTGCAGCGTTATCTGCGGCACGATGTAGAAACACTGCAACATTGACGACTTGATGTTGACGTACGAGTTGCATTAGACAATCTGTGTATCGCACTTATAGAGTCAAAAATGGAAAATAAATTGTCTTTAAATATCTAAGGTATTTTAAAATGTTTTTAGGAAAGCAGTACTTAAAATTAAAGAAATTTAAATCAGATTAAAATCCAAATTAAAAACCCAATAATCAAATTGATGGAAAATCCTGAAAAAAACAAGAATCCAACACCCGGTACAATTCAGTACTCATCGATGTAAGAAAAATGTAAACAGTTAGAAATTGACAGCAACGAAGAACTGGTGCTTTCTCTTTGATACCTGAGAACCGAATTATGGTCAGTAGATCAATCCGTTGTAAATAGAATAGAAATATCTGTCATAATTACATCAGAAATAGAGAAAATAAAATAAATTTCTACCTGTTTACATTTTTCTTGCCTTGATAACGGTACTGTATGAGTACCGAAACGTTGGTAATGTTATTTTTATTCTTTATTTTTATTTTCAAATTTCTTTTATTGTAATTTGATAATAACAAAAATAAAAAAGATCAAAGAAAAAAAAAGAAGGAAGGGGATGTGGTTGGTTGGCTTCTCATTTTTCTCTCCTCTTTTTCATTTTTGTCCGAAATGTTTGCATCAAAGCAGTATTTAGTACATGATTTTGCTAGTTGAACGAATTATTGTGGATTTTCAGACGCTGCAATCTAAACGTAATCTTCACCGTTTTCAGTAAAATCGACTTTGAAATATCTGCCACAGGCTTCAATAATCTTTAAAAATTATGTAAATAATAACTTTTTTAAAGCCTTTTTACGGTAAAACGTTATTTTTTAACTTAACCATGTTTTATCAGATCTTATTTTTTTTTGGTTTTACAGAAATGTTTGCTTTTGATGGTACGAAATATGAATATTATTATTTGCATAATTGTTTTTAATTGCTGTAGGAAATTAAATTTATAAACATACTAATGAATGGAAAATATGTTATAATAAAAAGAGTAGGCAGGGAGAATCCAACATGCAACCTTTCGGCCATGAAGCAGAAGCGACACTGCCTGAGCTACCATCCTATTTAAAGTATGTTTTGCCAAACTCTATTCGAACTGTGGTGAATATTTTAAAGTCAATTTTCTCGAAAACGGATGAAAATTTTTAAACCAAAACTAAAATTGACATATTGCCGATCTACCCTTGTGAATCTCCAGTGGTTACTTTCTTAAAGATGTAGGTAAGTAGACGGTGTTGACTATTGGTCATAATATATTTAGTTTGAACTGATAGATCTCTCAGTTCAAATTAAATATATCTATTTGGCTAGAAGTCAACACCAGCTATTTAATAACATCTCCAACTGCATATTTATACCCTGGTCGACACCTTTATCTTATACTCCAGTGGTGACATCCATCAATATCTGAGTGTGTCCTTCCTAGTTCAAATACAAACAAAATCTGAATATAAAATGCCATATGTTGTATCTGAAGCTGAATGGCAAGAAGTTATGGAATCAAAAGAAGATGGATAAGTTTAAAGGCCAACAAGGAAAAATTAAAAAAAATTAAATTAGGAAAATAAGACAAAATAAAAATGAAAATTAAATCATTTCGAATAAAAAAGATAAACTATTAAAGTCAAAAAAGAATAAAAAATTTCATGGTGAAAAATATAGCTTTGTTTATTTCTTGTTATACTATTGTAACTTAGGAAATTTTTGAACAATCTGTTATAATCACTCACTCATACAATGTTCAATTTTCACAAAATCAAAATGTTCAACCGTATCTGAGTTGAGTTTTAGTCGACGATCACGGTTCTCGGCCGGTCTGTTGATCACCTCCTTCGTTGAGGCAGGACCGCAGAGGCTACGCACAGAGGTGGTGCTTGATGGGGGCTCTTTTATTTGTACTTTTGATTCTGCTCATCAGTAATTTTTAGTTCAAATTATTGTAAGTTTTTAAAATTATTCATTGTTTTTTTAAATAATTACAATTCTTTCAATGTAGAATTATCCCCAGATTAAAGAATAAAAAATGATAAACAGTTTTTTTTATTTCTCAAAATTTTTATCAACTAGAAATTTAATATTAATTGTAGATATATTGTTAGGAGATTAAACTGTTTTTCAAACGAATTAAGCAGCTAAATTATAAATAAATTATTTATATGAAAAACGCTCAAAAATATTAAAAGTAAATAATAATGGAATTTCCAAAATAAATCAAATACAAAACAGTGCATACGTGTAATGAAAATTATATTTTCAATTTATAATGAGTAGTTTATTATTTTCCTTTACACAAACATTTGTCATCAAGCACCACTTCTGTGCGTGGCCTCTTCGGTCCTGCTTCAATGAAGGAGGTGATCAACAGACCGGCCGAGAACCGTGATCGTCGACTACAACTCAACTCAGATACAATTCAACATTTTTAATCGTATTTATTTGACTTAAATTAAAGATAAGATTTCAGGTTCTATGTCGCATAAGTTTCCGATTTTTGTGACAATTTTCCTAGGTCATGCTAAAAGTTGAAGTCGAGGTAAAAATTTTTAGAAAATCTAGATTTTTTTAAAACTTATCACGTGCTGCATTCTCTTCAGCAGATCAAACAAAATTTGTTCAACATTACTAGACATGGAATTTTATAGGCTTTCCAACTTTTTTTGTATAAATGCCCTGTCATCTTTTTTCACTGAGTTATCGTGGTTCAAAGCCAGCAGTGATTTTAATTAGTGCTTGCGTCAATCGATCTCATAATTTCCGACGGTAGTGTACGTGCTAAACTTCATGGGACTGGCGGCATCTCTAAATATTGTTTTAAAAAAAATTGGATTTATTTTTGTGTGGATTCGAACAAATTTCCAGTCAGTATTTATAAATATTCGAGAAAAAAATTCCAATGCATGTTTGGATCACCCTACTGTTCAGTACAGTCGGATTGATACTTTCAGAAAAAATGACATCGCATAAGCAATGCGCTTTTCGCAAAATTGGTACTATTGAAAAAAATAAGTTTTATGGAAAGTCTTCATTAGGCTCTAGCATAGATTTATAAATTTAATAATTGTTTAAATATAAGAGAGGTTGTAGACAATTTCCGTATTTTTTAATTATTTTACCTAATTGTAAATAAAATATTCAATTTTATTAAAATTCTTAGTTTTCAATCAAATTGATCAAATTCTTAAGATTCTTTTGGACATTTAAATAATGTATTATATATTTAATAAAAAGCAACGCCAAGGTAACGTTTCACTTTTATTCAGTAACGGTAACTCGTTACTTTAAAAAAAAGTAACGGAAACGCTAACGCGTTATAAATTTTCAGGCAGTAACGGTAACGTTCAAGCGTTATTTTTAGCCAGTAATGTGTCAAACAGTGAAAGGTAGCCGTTTACATTATTTGACAAAAAAATAATACCTTCTGTCATAAAGAATAGTTTTTCCTGTATACTTAAAGTAAATATTGTTTTTATCAACGAATGAGTATTGTTAAACCACACAAGGTCATGGAAGGTTTGGTAATAGATAACCCGATGCTTCTGGAAAAAGCCTACAATCCTACGCTAAAATTTCTCTATTATCTTGAAAATGGAAAAATACTCATATACAAGTTATTTACACAAACATAAACGCAAAAAGAAAGAGTCCTGATCAGCCGATCTAGATTTAAATCTGATGAGACCTTGACATTACGAGATATAGGAATCAGAAAAAGTTATATGCCCCCGCACACCATCGGTGTGTTTGAAATTCACGTAATTTCGAAACTTCTTCTTTTAGGAAGTACAAATGGTTCGGAGTAAAGTTTCTAGCTCCAATATGAAATTCATAAATATATAATGATTATCACCTTAATCTCCTTCAATATTAGGACAAGTTCATAGCGAGCGCAGAAGCACGCACTTTGGAGTATAGTTTCTACTTGTGGTGCTCCTGCTTCTAGTGGATGTGGATGATGATGTGGAGTATGGCCAAGCTGCTGTGGTGGATAAGAAGAATGCGGTAAAGATGTCGAGTGCTGGTGGTGCGGCGTCGTTGCCGTGTGCGTGTGGTGGTGATGTGGAGTCGTATGTACATGACTATGTCCATGGCCCATTGTATGGTGGTGGGAACCCGGTGTACTATAGACGTTATTCAATAAGTTGTTATGTGAAGCCAACGCGTTGTCCTCTAGATCCAGTACGTTAGCTAGCAAAGACTTACTACTCCTTTGGTGAAGTTCTAAATCACCGTATGCCTTGCTGGTACCTGCGAAAATAAACATTAATTAATGCTAACTTTTTAGTTACATTAGACTTGAAAATTTAAGAAATCCGAATAGCAAAACTGACCAAGTGAGCACGTAGAAATAGAACGCCTTTGTGGAGTCAAGACAAGAAATGCCAGCGGGGACAGCATTGCCATTGGAATAAACACTGGTAAGTATTCTAGTATGACGTCACAAAGATGACTCATATCTCATACCGAATCAGAAATTAAGTGATATCTTCTTAAATACTCGAATATCAGAAGTAAAATTTCTTCCAATTACAATCATGAAAATGCATTTTTGTTGAATTTTTAGACTAGGGTTTAGGATGACCACGCCTATATTTTACATAAATATTCCTTACAATATCCTTTATGACATATATTTTTCATGAATCTTTTGAAGTTGTGGAACAATGATATGGGCTGCATACTTTAAGACGCAACCCTGTTTCATTTTGTTAAGGTTAGAAAAGTTATTGAATTTGAAGACAGCATTGTAATTAATGAAACTGCTGTAATTAAATACATCATAAATTTTATTAAGACTTCGATTCCATACGGCTCTATGTCGCGTTTAATCGCTATATAAATTTACATCCTATGTATAATGAAGCATAGGACCTTAGGCTGAACAGCGATAAACCTGGAGTAAGAAGTTTAAAATCGTACTGAAACCTCCTCGTGGTCAAGTTTAATAACTTTAAATTGGGTAGGCTAACTGAAGACGCTTTCGAAGGAAATATTGACGCTCTCATATCATACTACTCCACTTCGGGTTTAGCCGCTTTATATATAGGACCTGAAGTTATACGGCGATAAAACGCAAATGGAACGGTATGGAATAAAGCACTCGCTGTTATTTATGTTATAATTGTTATGTTATTATTTAAGTTATAAGGGATGTTGTAAGGAGTCTTCTTGTATAATATGGGCGTGGGAACTCTAAAACATAATTGCAAAAGAAAAACCAAAAAATTTTATTCATCAAAATCGGTTTAGCCCTTAAAGAAAACTTTTTTGAATTTCATTTTCTTATTGATAGGTTTCATATAAATGCATTTTTAGGGTTGTGATTAAGAGGAATTTGACTAATTTATGTAAAATATTGTCACTCTAGAACACAATTTCGAATTTTTTTTTCAAAATTAAAAAGAATACTTGTAGTTTTTGTAAAAATAAGAAAAATGCAATCAAATAAAACGAAGTAACCTAAAATTTTCTTTTCTTATTTGATTTTAAACGTACAAAATATTAAACTTCAGTTTTTAGAACTTTAAAAATAAAAAATTGCTTAGCTTTTTAACCCCATGCAAATATTGTTAAATGCTATTTATTTAGGGTTTTAAAATCTTTAGCACCAGATTTTTAAAACCAGAAGCTTTAAACCATATATCTATACAATACAATATTGAGATTACTTTCTTCTACATGCTTTTCCTCATACAAAAGAAATACAAAAGAAATGTACACTGACAATATTTATTCTTGAAAATTTATCCAATTAATTCCTAAATGGAGTACATTTCTACACATAGATAAAGTTTACATTTCTTATAGGATTTTATATAAAGCAGAGCTATACGAAATACAAAAGAATTGTGTAAAATCTCATTTCCAAAATTGAAAATTCTGAGGGACCGTCCATAAATCTCCATCACGGTTTGTTATGCCGGAGGAGGGAGAGTTGTTCTAAGAGTCACGTGAAGAAGTACATTAAATGAAATCGCTTATTCATTTTATTTTTCGTCAGATTATTATATTCAGTACAAAATTTGTTCAAAAATCTGTTTTCTTAAAAAAATATTTTTCATTTGAATATTATTAAGAATGTGTATAAAAGTCCGATGCCGGGCGTTAGGTTAGTATCTGTTAGATGGCTCTAATTCGTTAAACAGCAGTGGGCGGGGTCTCCTGGACAGAATCATCGTTTACGATGCACGGCAGCCGACTTACTATATTTCTTATTTTCTTCAGATGTACACGAGGAATAAACACAAAGTGACGTATATGATTTGGATGAAGAATATAAGTGTCACTTTTTTACGCACTTGAATTAATAATTGTTTATTAAAAATGTGTTATTTTATATTTCCTTTTGCATTTACATTATCATTCATTTATTACTAAGAAGACATGACATTTTCTCAAAGTGAAGTATATATTTTTGAAGGGGATTATAAGTGTAACTTTTTTACATACTTGAATATGTAATTGTTTATTGAAAATAAATTGTTTGCTGTTTCCTATTTTATTTTTACTTGTACATTTACTTTATCATCAATTTATTACTAAGAGAGTTTTATATAGTTCTATTTGCCTTCTGTTTTAATTAAACTCACACGAATTTTATTTATTGTAGATTTATTTATTGTATTGGGCCAAATGAGGCTCAGATCGGGGAATCCGACCGTGAGCAGATCCGTTATGAAACGCACGCCCCGATCGGAGCCAAACCTGATAGCCCGGTCGGTCTCCGAGCTGGCCCCGATAAATTTCTGGTTCAGAGCCATGTTCTAAATTTTGTGGTATTTTTAACTCAAACAATTAATAAATATAAATAAATATGTTGAACGTCTTGTAATTACGTCCAGTCTTAACTTTAGTGACGTGTACCCTTTCGTTCACCGTACCAGTCTTTCGCGATGGCGAACATTTTCCTATGCGGGATAGCACTTCTCCTCCTTGATCGTAAACTTTGGGCAAGCAACAGCTGGAAATAAACTATTGGAGATTTCCAAAAAATGCAGAGCTTTTCGAACAAAAAATTGAATTCTAAGCTAAAGAAGATTGATTTTCGAACAGAAAAATATATTTAAAAAAACTAATTTTAAACCAAAAATATTGATTGTATACAAAAAATATCATTTTTAATAAAATACTTAAATTGGAACAAAAACATCCTTAAATAGTAATAAGTTTAACTTTGTACCAGGAAATTTCTTAAAGGATTACCATTTTCATTTTCGAACAGGGAATTTCTTTTAAAATTATAATTTAGGATTTCGAACAAGTTATGCCATTTATTTTCACTTTAAACCTCATTTGAGTATAAAAAATTCATAATAATAGCTCTCATCTTCTTTATATTATGTTACACTGGAACCCAGCGGCCATTTAACTACTACACTTGGTGTGAGCTCAAGAACTGAGTTCGAGGGTTCAGGTCAGAAATTTGGAATAGGAAACCCCAGATTCAGGACCGTCTGAAGATATTTTTAGGCATGTACTTATCCATCTTTACTAAACTATTATTTTTTATGAATTAATAGAACTGATCAATTTTGTGCTAAGTTTCACAGAAAACATATTGTACAAATAAGTAAACGTATATGTTAATCAGAGTAGAAAAAGAATAAATTTTAGAATCTCCCATAAATTAGGGGCGATTACTGGATATTTGCTCCATCTTTAACTCAGTACTGGGCGCGTCAGTAGTAACAAAGCTACAGAAATAATTTACTAGTTTAGGATAATAATTGATCAGCTTTTAAGAATTCTTAATGTTATCCAGCAGTGTAATGCTTTTCACATTTGGTATTTTTAAATAGTGACTGGATTCATCCTAAATATACCGAATGTGCCTGTCAAAAATTAGTGTTAATAAAGATGATTACACCGCGATTCGTAATTTCCTTGAACATGTAACGTTGGAATAATAATCATGGCCTACCCGGTCTTACAGGACTCCGGGCAATGCCAATTAGCTCCACAAGGGCCAGATCATGTCAGCCCGATTCGGCCCTGATTGGTAATTGGGAAAAGATCTGGCAATTATTGTACGGGAGGCCGCGTCAATGATAAAGAATAAATCTAAAAATATATTTGGTGTCTACAATGAATAAAAATTGCAAACAGCAACCAAGCTCTTTTATATGTACTTTCCAAATATTTTGAAAATGGCTTCCGTAGTTTGGGAGCTTTTCGGCAAATTGAAGTTTTGACAAGTTTAGGAGTTTTTTGGGGAATTTCAGGAAACTTTCGGAAGTTTAAGCAAATTTTGAAAGTTAAAAGAGAATTTCCATTTTTTTTCGAATTTTTCGGACATTTAGAAAGAGTTTTTTATTTAAAATTAAGAATCTGCCGAGAATCTTAGTAGGCTTTTGGAAGTTTGAAGAATTTTCGAGAATTCGAAGGAAGTCTTTACTTGTTTCGGAATTTTAGCATCCATTTTTACTTTTTTGTAGTCGACCTTGACTTAGCATATGGTAAAGGACTCGTATTGTCCTACTGAAGAGGATTCAGCGTGAACGGAAAATAGTTAGGACCCCGTTCTCAAAGAAAAACAACCAGATAGGGAAACTCAGGTCTTCGATTAAAAAGCGTCGATAACGCCACTGAGGCCCCACGTAGATAATTCTGGGTCAGTCCTGGCGAAATAATGGCTCAGCTGCTGGGTTGGGCCAATGGCATGACAGGTGAGGCTTTGTGAGCACTCTCAAGAGAGATAGGTTTAAATACGAGCAGGGTGGATGAGGGTTCTCCGCGAAAAACGCATTGGGGCTAGGAGGTTCGCGAGGATTTGGTCCGGAAACCACTACGAGGCATGGGTATGCTTAAGGGCGGGGCGATGCACTACAAGAACCTCAGGACAAGCTTGCCAACAAACTAGAGGCTTTAGTCGCCAGTTTTAGGATTAGAAAGTCCCCAAAAATCGCCAGGTAGACGTGAACAATGCTGCTAAATTTTCGATAAAATAAACTTATAAAATATTTACGATTAAGCACTCTTTACCTTTAACCCAATCCGGATCCTGCCACTCTACTTTGTATTTTCGTAACTTTTCGTTAGCCATTTCCGTTTTTAAATTTTGTTTTTCAAAACTGTTTCCTAGAAATTAATTATCATGGTCAAGAGGCGTGGGACCATCACAAGTAAAAACAGTGATTTGCGCATATGTTGTTTCGTTCCCAGAAATGAAACAAGCTCGCATAATATGGATAAGTCTGTAATACTTGCAGCTGATTAGTATTCACTTGATCGTCCGCTTATTCTGATTAGCTTTAACTCCATGTTGCAACTGGACAATTGTAATTCGTCCACGCTTAGCGTGATTAGCGTTCTTATTTGAAAGTCACCGCACCGCCAAGAAATCGCCTACACTCAATTTAAATCGCCATACTAGTCACCAAT
The DNA here is from genome assembly GCA_010014905.2 of Druon quercuslanigerum. Classification (NCBI taxonomy): domain Eukaryota; kingdom Metazoa; phylum Arthropoda; class Insecta; order Hymenoptera; family Cynipidae; genus Druon; species Druon quercuslanigerum. The sequence continues at coordinate 9,494 of JAAAKG020208669.1, read as the reverse complement.
CGCCAGACCCCAACAATTGGTAGCCAAATAGTAATAATGTCGCCAGAATGGAGACAAATCTCGAAGATAGGCAAAAGTGACCCAGGGCAACCACGCAACATAACTAGGATCGTGTAAGGGTGAAAGTTTAGTTTTAGCGTACAAAATCGCTTCAGCGTAGACAACTTCCTGTGGAGGAAAGAGGAAGGCAGAGTCGCATCTTTGCTCACGGAAAAGAAGGTGTTGTTGGTGATGCCCTTTTTGTTAAAGGATATTGCGTTGCACTGGTTCCATCAGAACAGACGGAGATGGATAAGGAGGGATCACTGCAAACGCGTTTTACGAACAAAAGGTTGGAAGAGCAGATCCTCTCGTGCAAGCAAGGTCAGGAGGAACCGGTGGCGGATTACCTAACCTGCATGTTGTGACGTTGCAAAATTCTTGCAACTCACAAATTCTAATTATTAAATTTTTGTTGCACATTTAGGGATCTTCTTTTTTAAATTTAGAGATTTTTTTGTAAATTTAGAGATTTCACTTTAAAAGTCAGAAATCGCGGCTGTGGTACAAAAAAATCATGACAAGGACTAAATTTAAGATTGATAATTTTAAGAACTTATTCTGTTCAATTCTTTTATTTTTTGTAACGATCCGGACTTGTCGAGACTCAAATGGGATCTCACTCGAGACTTTTAAAACGACCAGATTCTGTCGGCAAAGATTTCAAGCCGTTTAAATTCTCTCGCCTTTTTATCTACTATCGTCTGTCCGACTTAAAAGAGCTGTGGATCCTCATCTGCAAGAATCATGTTAGGATGCCGGCCAGTCTGAAAGTAGCGATGCAAGTTAAGGAATCTTAATGCGCAATGCCTTTTACACCCTGAATGATACCAATTAGTTCTCAACCAAATCCTGGTCTGATCAGCCAGGGTAATTTCAGGCTCCAGGAGATGATCAAATGGGTGGATTGGAGAGTCAGGACGAAGAAATAACAACGCTGAATCATTTTTGGCGATAATAAAAGGAAGGAAAAACGAAGTCCACACATAAAAGGGTACCGAGCTCCACTTATTCAAACGGCCCTGGGATTTAAACCCATTACCCCGGCACCACAGCCGCGTTAAGTCGCCAGTTTTCTTGTTTATTCGCGTTTCATTTAAATAGTTGTCGTCGAGCTAAGCATTATAATAATCAGCGAGGACGTTTTGAACCCCTCTCCAACTCTTGGGAGGTTCTTGTTCAACATCATGAAATTCTACGAGTAAGGCCAACTGTTTACTTTTGAGTAGAAGGAAACTTCTCTCGACACGTAGCTATTGCTAATGAAATTTTAAAAGTTTTAAAGTCAAACGTAAAAAACTGCGTCACACGTGGTCGAGGCGGAATCACCCTAACTTGGCCTTTCTTTATAATATTAATATTTATTGATATGGTTATATATGCTATTATCTTATTGAAATTTCTACCCAATGGTGAATTTTATGTAAACATTTATTGAACTGTGGCTCTGTCGAGTGTTGCCCAAAAAATGTTTTATCTTCAGAATTTAACCGCTGCAACATGCCTTTTTACGGACAATTTAGCCGAGCCTCATTTGAGTTTTTGTTCCGGAATTCCAATTCACCATAGAGTAAGCCCCTTATTTTTGCTGTGAGTTAAACAAAATGTGAAATTGTAAAGAGCTGTGCCCCAGTCGAGATTCATTATAATTTTTATTATAAGCTCACAAAAGGACTGCCACTCACTATTAATGTAATTCCATGAATTGAACATCCTTCAAGTGCCATTATGAACTCCCCCTTTTAGTGAATCTTATAAGAACTTTGAGCGACGAGAAGTGTCAGCTTATAAACATGTGCCGGATGTATTTGAAAATGTGCACATTTGTATCTGTGTGTATTTTGAACTGCGTATTTTTTTGAACTGTGTATATTTTTGTTTGCTTATATCGATAACCTTAGTGAGATTATTAGTTTTTCTTCAGTATTATGTGGGATCAGTTTAGGAAATGTTAGTATGATTCTGTTATTCACTTTTGAAAATTATTTTGGTGACCTCTTATCTATTTAAGTATAGCAATTTCGGGTGTATTGGTAGTAATTATTAAAATGAATTTAGAGTAATAAGGGTATGATGAGCTAAACTCAACTTCTGTCAAGATCAAATAAAGCATGGTTGTAAATATATGGACGCAAATTGCTCGAATTCATTGCTAGGTTTCGGAAATATAAATAGTATGCTATATGTTGTGGTAATTAAGAATTTAGCGGTAGATGTGAATTTGACTATTACTAAAAGAATAAATTAGGCTGCGACTAGTCATGGGTCATTAATAATTCAGTGATGTTAGTCTATAGTCGGTTTTGAAGTTAGTTTTTGATCTTCATTCGATGAGACCAAGGGATTAATTGATTTTTGTTTTTAATTAAAGAGTTTGTGTTTGGAAATTTACAGAAATTTTCAGAAGTGTGTATTAGTGGAATTAGTGGAGACCTTCATTATTCAAAACTTTATTTGCGGAACGCTCACAACTACCGAGTCTGAGCTGACCGTGCGAGAAGCCGGGACCCTGTTCTTTAAATAAGTTTAGTCTCTCCCTTTTTTTGAGATTTGAGTTTTTTATTTTAAACTTTGGATTTTAAGAATTAAAGTGGTAACTTGTCGAATAGAGTTAGATTGTTTTTTTCAGGAAGTAGTACCGAAGGTATGTAGTAATTTCTAATTATTTATTAATAATTAAATTGCAACCCTTCAATGTATGGCCTCTATCGATTATGGACAAGACATATGGATTTCGAGATCCAGATGAGCCAGGTATACGCAAACCTCAGATCCGACTTTAGAAGGGGCCATCAGACGTTACGAGTTTACAAACTACAGAGTGTCGCAATACACAGGGTGCCTTTTTATATTTTTAAATTCCTCATAAATAATTTATACAGAAATAATAATATTTTTTTGTAAAGTATATTGATGATTTAAAACGTGCCAAAAATCAAGTTTTTGGAGGGACGCACCTTAAGGCATCTGGAACGCAACACAGTTTTCCAAATTTCGAAATATGAAACTGCTTACTAATTACAAATCATTTTTCACAAACATAACATCTTCGGAAGATATAATGATAAAAAGTTGTTTTATGGCTTAAAATGTGCAGTTTTGTTACGTGATTAAAGTACACTTTAAGAAAATGAAATTATATAAATATTTCGCGAAATAATCCTTTATGAATATTTCGGGATTAAATGAGAGTAGGTACTCTATAAGAAATGTTAGAAAAAATCCATTTCACAATAATAGGCATGGCAATAGCTAGGAGGGCAAAAGGTACGTACGTCGACATCCCCTTCCTTCTAAGATCCCTATATTTGTAAAATGGATACTTTTTTTAATACTTTGTACATGGTGACTACTATCAATATTCCGAAATATTTTTAAAGGATTATTTCTCGAAATATTTATCTAATTTCATTATCTTAACGTTTATTTCAATCGCGTTAAAAAACTGCGCATTTTAAGCAATAAAACAACTTCTAATCATTATTTTTTCCAAGATCATATGTTTCTGGAAAACGATCTGGGATTAGTATTCAGTTTCATATTTCGAACTTTGAAATTTGTGTTGCATTCAACACACCTTAAGGACCTTAAAGACCTTAAGGTCTTTGAATTCAGCTCGATAAGGGAAGCCTCGACAGTCGACGCTTAAAAGACGTGCCTCCAAAATCTTGTTTTTCGGAACGTTTTGCGTCCGGACTATCGTAAAAAGTTGTTAAGAACACGCATATACATTTCCTTAAAATTAATATGCATATCGCTAGAATTTGTTGCGTTTCTTTTTAACGAGTTTTAAGCGATCGAAGTAAGAGTCGCGTACTTTTCACGCCAACTTTAGTACTATCATTTGCGAACGATACCGTTATCCTGACTATGTCTCATGCTGATTTATAATTGAACTTGATTATACTTGAAAAATATTTTGAAATGAATGATGTAAATGTAAACTTAGAGAATACTAAGATAATAGAATTTCATAAAAGTCGGAAGAATAAAAAGCATGGTAGATTTTCTTTTGAGGGTAAGGAAGTTGAGGCAGGGCAAAAGTACTGTTATCTGGGCCACTTCTTTACGGCCTGAGATTTTTTTAGATGAAATGCAAAACAACAGATAACTTTGATATCAGCGAATCACCTATTCAATCCAGTAACATCAGCGACCCTTCTTTATGGTACGGAAATCTGATCATTGTGATATGTCGATGAATTTAGAAATTGTACAAAATGAATACTACAAAACTATATTGAACCAGCCTAAAAACACACCACACTATACGATAAGGTTAGACAAAATCAGGTTAAAAATAGTGTACAAATCCATAGCTAGAGCACTTAAATGGTGGATAAGGTTTTTAGAAACGCCCAAGGCCAGATTAACAATTAAATGTTACAATACGTTACTACAAAGGAACTCCTATACAACAAACTCACTTAAGTATAATTGGACATCACAGATTGATTTTATTCTGCCAAATATGGGTTTTAAACACGTATTGGTTTAGAAGTGTCCTCAAATAGATAAAGAGTTTTTTGATGTGATGATGAACAAACTGGAAGAGAATCTTACGAGTAATGATGTCCTAGAAGACCAGAATTTAAGTTGATCTAATGTTTTGAAAGATATTGTATCATCAAACGATTATTTAGTAAAAGAAAGTAACTATGATATCGCTGGAATCTCATAGGATTAAAAATATATGTATTTGAGTCGGAGAGTATTTTTTCATGTGTATTTTAAAAAGCGAGACTAATTAAGGTTATCGTCGTTTCTATTGTGTAGTGCTAACGTATTTACGTTTGTCCAAATGATTTTGAATATGGCTGAGGACAAATTCGAGCTGTTGGTGCAAAGATTCGGAAATTCGAAGATTCGTAATTTGTGGGATTTTTAGATCTCATCTCAACTTTGATCTTCAAATCGAACAAATAGATTCGGTTAGACGTCTAGGTGATAAAAAGCGAGAGATGTCCCAAAGGCCTCGTCCTATCTTGATCCAGCTTCGCTCATTCTAAGATAAAAAGCTCATATTGGCCCATTTGAAGAAACTGCGTAATACGGGAATCATTATTTCCGAAGATTATACAAAAAAAGTCCAGAAAGAAAGAAAGACTTTACTTCCATATTTAAAAAGAGAAAGAGGGTGTGGCCTCAAAACTTCTTTGAGTTACAATCTTTTTTATGCGGAAGGCAAAAGATTCAATTGCACGGAGCTGCATTTGCTGAAGAATATGATTTGGGGTGCTGAAGGGATCAGAGATGGACTCTGATGGACTAGTCGCAAATACTTCACAATTTATCTTATGGAATTGTCATGGTTACGTAAGATTTTTAAATTCTAGCATTACTTTAGATAATTTTGATGTAATAGGTATCGTCGAAACCTGGCTGACTCAGGTACCAAAAAATATTCATGTAACGCATAACGGCCATTATTTTTTTCAAATGCTCTAAAAGAAAAGTCAAGAAGTAGGTCAAGTGGTGCTTTCGCCCTTTTTATAAACAAGTCCTGTTTAAGTTGCGAGCTTATTGATAAAACGAAATACTGGATCATGGTACGAGTAACTAATATTAGTAGGACGAATTTCATTTTGGGGATTTGTTATTTTAATCCAACGGTTGATATCGACGTTATTTTAGAATTATTTGAAAAAATCTTGAGCGCATTATCAGATGAATTCAATAATGTAGCTACCATTATTTATGGCGGTTTTAATTGTAGGTAGGGTGTTTGGGTCAAGGCCCTCCTGAGATGTTTACTCATACTGATTTTTGTATTAATCGTGATAACCAAGATTCTGTACACAACAGGAGGGGGCAGATGCTGGTCGAAATGATGGAAGATAAGGAATTCTATTCACTAAATGGTAGATCGCGGAGTGACAATCCTGTAAAATTCACATTCGTGAATGCAGGGGGAAAAAGCATAAATGATCTTGTTTGGTGCAATTGTGAGGCGCTAAGTTTAATAAGTGACCTGAGGGTGGATCACTCCGTACCCCTTTCAGATCATTTTCCTGTCTTGGTGTCCTCCTGTTGTCTTCCTGCTTCGATTAGTCAACCTGTCATTCCGAAAGTAAACAAAAATAAGTCATCGTCCTACCCCACGTGGGATGATGGCAAGCGGGAAAGTTTTTCGAGTGAGCTCTATTTATCGAATAAGCCTAAAGGTACTGTTGACGAAATCGATATCGACTGTTTAAGCTCGAATCTTACGAAGGCAATTGTTGATAGTGCGAGATTAGCTGATATGTATAACGAGTGAAAATTTTTTTTTGGCCAACACAAGCGTGTCAAGCCCTGGTTCGATAGTGATTGTCAGCAAGCTAAAATTGTATTACATAGTGCCTTAAAAAATTCAAGCAGGGTTAACTTTTCCGACGAGACTAAATCAAATTATATAAAAGCTAAAAAATCGTACCAAGTTCAAATCCAACGTAAAAAATCCAGTTTTGAACATGGTATTCTTGCGGGCCTTGAGACGGTTAATAATAGTAAGACTTTTCGGGAAATCGCAAATAAATTTAGGGGACGAAAAATCAAATCAAATGTCCTCACCACAAAAGATTAAGCAAAATTTAATCCGCTCTATTTTCCCGCAGAGACCCCTGTCATCATCCTTATTTACGGATGTTCGATATCCGTTATTAGATAGTAGCATTACAACAAACGAAATTATGCTGTGAATCAACAAAACAAAATCTAATAAAGCCCCAGAGCTGGATCAGATCTCAAATAGTTTTTATAAAAATTTGCCATCTAATTGGCTCTTGTATCTTGAGTGACTTTTTAAACAAATATTTGAAAATGAATTCTTGCCACTTGATTGGACAAAAGCTTGGACACGAATACTTCATAGAAAACATGATAAACTCCATTCTAAAAATGTTCACTCAGAATTTACTGGCCAGATTAGAGAAATGGGAGTCTTTCTGCCAAATTATCCCGGAAGCGCAAGCGGGTTTCCGCCGTAACAGAGGTTGTGTCGATAATATTTCTAATTTGGCCGTAATCTCACAGATATATTTACAAAAAAAATGCAGACATTTCTATGCTATAGTAATCTATTTTTCAAGGGCGTTTCCTTCTGTCAATCATGCCCTCATTTCGAAAAAAATCTATGATTTAGTCGTTAGCTCGAAAATAATTAGGATACTGAAAAGTCTATATGAGGGAGCATCAACTCGCATAAGGGTTGAGGATAGACTCTCAGAAGAGTTACCTATTACGGAGGGAGTCCTGCAGGGTGAAATTTTGAGTCCCATAATATTCAACTTCGTAATCTCTGACATTCAGATTTTCTTTAGGGAAACAGGTTTGGTCGCCCTTAGAATTTTGAATGACAAAGATATTATGGTTTTAATTTATGCAGACGATTTAGTTATTCTAGCCGAAACCAAGATTGATGCTATAAGAAAGCTCGATGCCCTGAAGGAGTATTGCAATTTAAATAATTTAGCGGTCAATAAAGACAAAACTAAGTATACTATTTTCAAAAAAAGCCGAATTGGTGAAAAACTCCTTGGTTTAAAATATGATGGTAGCAATCTGGAGTTTGTTTCTTGTTTTGATTACCTTGGTACGATTTTCTCTAGATCAGGACTGTTCTGTTTGGCGGCTCAGGCTATTATTAAAATACAGGACGCGCTTATGCAGAGTGCCTTATCATATGCAGCTCATATTATTGGTTTGAACTACTTAGAAGTGTACGAAAAGGTACAGGCTCGTATCTTCAAGCATCTTTTCCATTTGCCAAGAAACACACCGGACTTTATAGTCAAATTAGAATTGGGATTAACCTGTGTGTCTGGTCAAATTACAAAAATGGCGTTGAAATTGGTGACACATGTCTTCTATATGGATGATTCGCGTTACCCCAAAATCTGTATGCAAAAATTGGCTCAATCCGCACAAAGCAATAACTTCAAATATAATTGGCTGGGCCAGCTTATAAGATGCCTGGAAGGTGCGGGTATAAATCACAATTTAACTGAACTAAATGGCTGCAACCTTAAAGGTCAAATTGGGGACATACCTAACAAATGTAACAAATACATGTTCGCTCAAGACTTGATAAGATTGAAAAATAGCAACTTAAGCCCAATTTATAAACAGATTTTTTACAATGATTCAAAACCTGAACAATATCTTTTATCAAAAGCTTTGTTTCATTTTAAACTTATTTTTATTCAACTCAGGACATCTTCCAAATTCATCATTAAGCTGACCTCAAAAACTGATACTACTGTGATTGACCCGCAGCAAATATGTCAATTATGTAATCTGCGTGAAAAGGAGAATCTCCTACACATCCTCACAAAATGTCCAATTTATTCGTCTATTAAAGATCACAGCTTACGCGATTTACATTTAATCAATGGAGACAATTTTCATTTTTTATTATCTTATACTAGTCCAGCGATTCTCCGTACTATATATAATTTTATAAACACTTTTTTGAAAATTAGGGCGTTCTCCTTATTTGAATGATCTTGGACATCCGTAGAGCGTTAGCAGTAATAACCGAATTTTTGTACATGTTCCTCTAACTCTTAGTTTAGATGTATATATATATATATATATATATATATATATATACCGCTATGCGATCAAAAGTGTTTTCCCGGGAGAAAACATTTAGCCAAATTCTGGACATAAAGTCTCAAACAGAAATCGATATCCCATTTCACTTTACGATTAATGCACAAAGGATAACAGCCTTTGGTGTTTTTTTCTAACATAGATTAAAACATATTAATTGTAGTAAGCGGAATTTAACGATTACGATAGGTGATAATGAGTAAAATATCAATATTTTTTATAAAGAATATGTATCATCCCCTTGTAATCGGGTGTTAGTCCTTCTATTATTTCAAAAAATAAAAATGAAAAGTGAATGAAATTTCTTCGAGAATTTTGAATTCTGTAGAATTCACTTGCACTTCATTGGATTCTTTTAAAATTTGGTTTAAGGTAATGTGAGTGTAACGTTATCAATCTTTTTCACATTTTTTCAAACGGAAATGTTTGTTCACATAATAATTCAAATACATTCGAAAAAAAATTCTCTTAAAATCTTTGCACTACGTCATGAATCATTTTGAATCTCTCTTTGTCTACTGAAGTCTCTGAATACTTCTGAATCTCTCAATTTTTCTGACTTTTCTAACTTCTTCTGAATTTTTCTGAATTGATTTGTATATTAAGCGATAACCGAATAGTACATAAACCATTTACATGGATACATAATCAATAATAATTAATAGTGATGTTTTGTCGTAATTCCTTATTCTTTAACTTTATTTCCTTAAAAATCCTTAATCAAATTCGGTACATAGTGTTTTAATTTTTAACAATTAAAGGGATATATCGTACATACAGGAGGAGGGAAAAGTATGGAAACCCCAGAAAATTTTAGAAAATTTAAAATAGAAAATTAAAATTAACATGAAGTCTTTAGT
>JAAAKG020208668.1:0-48252 GCA_010014905.2 Druon quercuslanigerum | reverse complement strand
CGGTAGTGAGACGTGGTTATGGCTGAAATTTTACCGCGATTTCGCTGGGATCGGGTGCAAATTTTCAGATTAGCACCAGATCCCGGCGAAATCCTGCGGTTGTCCTTATGACAAATAGTTTAATTATATATATTAAATATAAAAAAGAAAATTTTCCTTTATTTTTAACTTGCAATTTCTTTATTTTTGGCAAACCCGAATTTATTATAAAGCAAATATTATTGCAAAAAATTGTAAGAGAAAAAAATGTTAATTATACTTTCGCCTCGCAAATCTTACTTTCCTCCCGCTAATTTTACTTTCGCCCTGCTGATTTTAACTTCCAAATGCTAATTTTACTTTTGCCCTGCTTATTTTACTTTCGCCCCGCAGATGCGGTTTTCGGGACATGTATGCTACTTTCACCCCTATTTTCAGGGGCAAAAGGTGGTCATTTCGGTCGGGTGTGGAATAAAAAATATGATATTATATTATTGTATATTTACCAGCGGAACCAAGGAAAACGATTAAAGCGAGGAACATAGTACCGCCGGTGATCCACATTTTACTGATTGATTAGATAAAAGTAAATGATAGACGATAACAATCATCAAGCAAGTTTGTTTACCATATTACACGTAGCCAATATCAATCTGATCACTCCCTATTTCTGACCTAATAGCTGAATTTTATAGACCAAACAACGGCATTTGTGAAATTATATCAACATTGACTTACATTTTAAATCAATGTTCCAGAAAAACATATTTTTATTGGCACACCTTTATCTTCTACAAGGTTTTTACTATTGCGTACATTTATATGATATAACTGTCCAATTCTTTGATATTCATGAATGAAGTTCACATTTTTTATAAACTATGTTAATTTTTTCAAATAATACGTTCCAATTAGGAAAAAAAATATTTGAAAAGCAATGAAGGAAATCAGATGATTAAAAAGAATCTTCCGTAGAAGGAACAGATTTTTAGGATTTTTTAAAGTTATTCACTAAGCATAATAATTAACATCTAACGTGTTAATCAAATGAAATTCATGCGGGATAGTAATAAACAATTTCACTTTTGTCAACTAACTGGCCTGTAGAGTCAAGAAGAATGAATAGAGATTGCATTTGAACCTATAGTTATTTATCTGTATTCAATATTCAAGGAATAATTTGCAGAAACATAATATTCTGTAAAATTTATTTCTTTTGTCAAACAAAGATACACATTATTTAAAACAGTTAATTAAAAAAAAATATAATTTCATGTTCGTTCTGAAAATTTTTTGAATAAAGTATAAATAAGAACCTCATTCCGACTGACAACCAAATATTTAAATTTTTAAAAATGCGATTCTTATGCATTGAAAGAAGGTTACTTTGACCAACTGAAATTGATTTGTCCTAAGTGAGTGAAAGTTCTAATTGTTTGCAAAAATTTAAATTAAGTGAATTATTTTCTTTTGCTAAAGGAATAATAAGGGCAATATTATTAATTAATGTCAAATATATATATTAATTCAAACAAATAAAATAAACTTTCAACCAAAAATATTTGGATATTCTTATCGGGTTCTATTAATTTCTTTCTTAACTAGCACTGGGGGTCTAAAAGATCCCAGAACTATTTCACCGTTTCTTATTTATTTTTTTATTATTTTTTTTGCTGTTAACAAATAAAGTCCTGCAACTATGAGTCATTAGTACCTGGAAACCGGAAAATGACCAGGAATTCTTTGAGACTGGGTGAACCGGCGAAATAATAGTGAATTCGTTTTTTTACTGCGAATTTTACAAATATTTAGACGAAAAATTTATTCAAGTTCGATTTTAATATTTTTTTAAATAATTAATCGAATTTTTATCCTTTTCAATTATGACATCGTTCAATTTCCAATGCTTTATTCGAAATTTTGCTGCTTAACAAATTTTGCATTTCAAGTTTTAATTTTTAATTTAAAGAATTTTAAAATGTAGTTTTAAATACTTAAACAATTGGAAAATTATAGCGTTTAAAATCGAGAATCTTCTATGCACAACTTTTTTATTTTATCAACTACAAACATATAACTTCAAATGGAAAAACATTTTATTTTAGAGGTCCAATTTTTTTATTTTATTGGCTGTGAGTAATTGCTGCGAACCGGGAAAATTATTTGATGAATATATTATTTCATAATTTTATGAATGCTAAGAAAATAATAAACTTAACTTTCTTTTATGTATGCTTTCTTTAATTTATTAATTTACTACTTTTTTTGAACTCATTGTACAGAATGCAATTTCATTCCTACGGATTTTTCAAAATAACTATTTAAGTCTAAACACATTTAATATAAAGTTCTCCAATTTGGACGGCATTTAAATTAAAATTGTCTAGTATTGAATTCCTAAACTAGAAAACTTTTCATTTGATTTTAAAACAAATGTAAAATCCTGAATAATAAAATTTCAGGCAGTTTATAATATTACTAAATTGTAATATTCTTGAGATTACAATAAATTCAAAAATTTGTAGTTGCCAACACATTAAATTTCCTTTATTGTAAACTTTGAACCATTAGAAAATAATTGCAAAATAATACAAAAAAAAATTTATAAAAAGGATTAATTTCATTTCAGAGAAATTTTTGTAACTTTATTGAATAATTTCATTTTCTTTATTATAAAAACAAGTTTGGAGTTGTCGAGATTCAGATATATTCTTTCGATGAAAATTTAATTGTGCAAAATATTTTATAATTTCGGAATTTTTCAATTGTTATTATCTTCGAATGGCGATTTTCGAATTGGGCCTTAAATTTTGCGTTTCGGGATCTTTCTCGGCATTAGAACACTCCCTCCACAGGATTATTTCCGATTAGCAAATTTTCCGCCAGAAAATTACCGATGTATGAAATAACTGACACTACTTGAACATAAGATATAAGAATAAAACATAAAGACAAAAGAAATGTATATGAAAAAATACATAATAATTTTTACTGCAAATTATTTAATATTTCATATTATTATTATTACATAATTTGAGAAAAATTGCACAGTAATAATATTTTCTAATACTGTCTTCCCAGTACTCACGCAGTTGTAAATATGCATGATAACCATTACTGGGCCAGTTATGGCAAGCCAGTATCAACTGATCAGTAATGGCGCAGTACTAAATATTACGGATAGCCATTACTGCGCCAGCAGCGGCAAGTCAGTAGCGGCTAAACCATATTGGCGCAGTACTGCATTTTTTGCGAACGTCGCCGCAATACAGGTTGGTCCGACTGGGGTACTGTGCCCGTATTCCGCTAGTATAGGCGAATTAGCGATTGCTAGTGCTGACTGTTAATAATAGTAATAATATTATTTTATTTGAACCTCTGAAATTAATATTCATCTGTTTTAGTAGAAATTTCATCCTTCTTGGATAAAAATGGCACTGTCCGCTTAAAACTTTATTATTTCAGTTCAAAGTTCAAAATTCAAAAATATCTGTTTAGCTATAAATTATTTTTTTTGCTGAGAATTTCATTTTTTACAAAAACTTGGATACATATATTATTTACAAAAAATAAAATAACATTTTGTGTAAATATCTTCAAACATGTAATATATAGAGACAATATTATTTGGTTTATTAATTTTAATATAAATTTTACTGCAAATTCATATTAAAACTAATGAATTGAACAAAATTTTTGAACCTCTTGAAATTTCCATTTACAGTAACTGAAAATTTCTAAACTGTAAGAGAATTTTCTGAAACATATTACTGAAGTTTTATGCAGTTATTGTTGCTGAAATTTTTGTTACATTTTAGGAAAATTTAGAAACGGTTTCTGCATAGATAATCCTATAACAAAAAAAAAAATTAAGTTTAAACTGAAATAATCAACTCTAAAGCGGACAGTGCCATTTTTATTCAAGAAAGATGAAATTTCTACTAAACCAGATAAATTCCTAATTTAGAAATTCAAATTAAATAAAACTATGAATTTTTAACCAAAAAAGATTTTATTTTTGCTTTTCTGTATCAAAATATAACTTTTGCAAAAGAACTCAATTTTATATAAAGATTGTACTTGAATTTTCAACCCAAAAAGCAGATGTTTGCACGAAATAGTTAAATTTTTAATAAAAAAGGATAACTTTTTGAAAAAAATGTTTGAATTTTAATACAAACAGTTAAATTTTAGTCCAAGGAAGATGCCATTTCTTCTGAAATAAATAAATTTTTAAATCAAAAAGACAAATTACTGAAAAATTTGTTGAATTCTCATCCAAAAAAGATTTCAGTTTGACTTGCCAATAAAATGATTTTTTAACAAAGCGGTTCAATCGGTAACAAGAATTTTCAATATTAAAGCATAAGTTTTGAACGAAAAGTAAATTTTCCACGCAGATCACACATGTGTTTCTAACCCAAAAATAAGATGCTGAATAATAAATAATAAAATAAATAATAAAATATGAAGGAATAGATAAAGTTTTAAATGAAAAAGACAAATTATACAAAATAGTTGGATTTTCCGCACAAAAATATGAGTTTTAAATGAGAAAAAAGCTTTCTATTTGAATAATTGTATTTTCTACCTAAAAATATGAATTTTCAACAAATCAATTGAATGTTTAACAAAAACAAATTACTTTTTCACAAAATTTCCTAATTTTAAACTAAAAGACAAATTTTCGGAAACAGTTAAATTTTTAGCCTCACAGATTTTAATCTTATCTCTTTAGCATAAGAATATGAGTTTTAAATAATAATTCACTTTAATACGAAATTATTTGCGCTCTCACCCTAGAAAGACGAATTTTAAAAATAAAAGTTTAATTTTCATCCAAAAAGGATGCCTTATTAACAAAATTGTTCAAGTATTAAACCACACTGACCAATTTTTCATTTTTTTTTAACATATACACATTCAAAGTCCAGAATTTTAATCTTTAATAATTTAAACCTAGAACCTTGAAATCAAAACAAAAAAATCTTTTGAACCCGCTGATTACTACTAATACTGAACCGATGCCATACTTCCTTTGCTAGCCGAACGCTCTCGAGAAGAGAGTAGTGCGCATGCAACTGCGCACTTCTTTCAGTTACGTTAACTAAAATTTCCGCTACCATTTAGTTTTTAAAAATTTTTTAAATATAACGCTTTTTCACTCGTTTCAAATTAAAGTCATTTTGAAAAGATTTTAATGATTTTTTGGTGTTTACATAAATTTCAAGGAATATTAAAGAAATAATTATTTTATGGGATATCAAAAGATTACGAAGAATTTTAAATATTTGAGGGTGTTGTAAGAGTCCAATATTTTTCAATCGATTAAAATAATTTAGACATATTTTAAAGGATTCCATGAATTGTTTTAATGCCATGAATTTCTTGTATTCCATAAATTCCTTGCATTCCAAGAATTTTTACTAGGCCATGAATTCCTTGTATTTCATAAATTTATTGAATTTATTAACTTCCATAAATTCAATGCATTTCATAAATTCCTTGAATTCCACAAATTCCCTAAATTCTATAAATTCCGTGAATTCAGTGAATTTCTTGAATTCCTTGCACTCCATGAATTCTTTGAATGCAATGAATTCCATGAACTCCATGAATTCCTTAAATTCCATGAATTTCGTGCATTCCATGAATTGTTGAATTTCTTGCATTCCACTAATTTCTTGCATTCGTTTAATTGTATTAACTTCTTGAATTTCGTGAAGTTTTTGGTTTTACACTTTGTGCACCAGCCCTCTTACGTGCCTCTTAGAATCAGTCTCCTGATCCTTTCCAGTCGAGCCTGCGCAGTAGACAGTTCGACCCTGCTCCACCAGACCACGGCTGCATAGGTAAGAATACAAATTCTTCATAAACAAATACAAGACACTTTCATGTGGAGAACAAATGACGATTTTCCACATGCGAATATCTCGCTTACTCTGATTCCTTTACATTCACGCTTCTTCAGGAGCGAGAAAGACAGATAACCTACGTTCCGCCAGGCCTGTCAAACACATTATTTCTTTAGTCCAAAAGTATTAGGTAATCTAAGCTACCGAAAAAATTAAGTCTAAAAAAGTCAAAGCCAAACACCCCAAGTTTAAATTCACTGATAGAACAGATTGCACTGATTTCGGGAGGACAGAAACGTAAACAGTGAGGGCCGATTGGCTGATACTCTCTTTTCAATAAGTTTAACAAGAACAATACAGATACGAGAAGGTTTGAAGGCATACGATTTTAGGGCTTGCGACTTGTGGGCTTAAGAGCTTCAGGTTGTTTTAATTTAGGCTTGGGGTTTGATTTACGTGGATTCGATATTGGTGAATTTGGGGCATTTGGTGTTGGGGTGTAAGTGTTTTGATATATAGATTTAGGGCATGTGGATTTGAGGTGTGTGTGTTTCGGGTTTGTGCAGTGCTTGAGCTTAATGGGCTTGGGGTGTTTGGGTTTTAAGTAAGTGGGCTTAGGGCTTGCAAGTTTGGGGTTTGTGAAGGGCTTGATATTCGTGGATTTTGTGTGTAAGTATTTGAAGTGTGTTGGCCTATAGTTTTTGCAGAGCTAGAGTTTACTAGACTTAGGGTGTTTAGGTTTTAAGTGAGTGGGTGTGGGGTGTGTGGGTTTAGGGAGTGTCAGTTTGGGGTTTGTGCAGAGCCTGATGTTCGTTTATTTGGGGTGTATGGCTTTGAAGCATGTGGGTTTCGGTTTTGTATAGGGCTTAAGGTTAGTGGGCTTAGGGTGTTTGGGTTTTGAGTGAGTCGGTTTAGGGTGTGTGGGTTTACGGTGTGTGAGCTTGGGGTTTGTGCAGAGCAGGAGGTTGGTGGGCTTGGGATGATTGGGTTTGAAGTGGGTGAGTTTGGAGTATTTTGGTTCAGGGTGTGTGAGTTTGGGCTTCGTGCAGAGCATAAGGTTGGTGTATTTAAGGTGTAAGGGTTTAAAGTGTGTGGGTTTGGGGTTTGTGCAGAGCTTTAGATTGGTGGGTTAGGGGCGTAAGAGTTCGGGCTGTGTGGATTTGAGATATGTGGGTTGGGGGTTTGTAAGTTTTGCGTATGTGGGTTTGAAGTTCGTGGGTTAGGGATTCTGGGTTCAAAGTGGTACTGTGAATTGACGAAACTTTGTTAAATTATTTTCTTCTGCTCTCCACCACATTTTAATTTTTTATTCAGTAACTTCAGTTGTGAAATATAAAAACCATAGCTAGTTACGTGGATGGGTACTAAAACAAATAAAAAAGGCTTTTAGGGCCTTTTTTATTTAAGGAGAAAGTTCCTAATGCTTACGTTAAAAAATTAGATAATGTGCATACCTGTGTAGTATATATTGCATTCAAATAAAAATATAAATAATAAAAATTTTACTTCTTTAGTGTAGTTTTGGGATTCTTAAACATAAATTTTAAGGTAGTTCATTATTCACTTCGTACGTGATTCTAAAATTTATGTCTCGCGTGTGTGGATGTCTGTAAAAGCGTTTTTCGGCTTATTAATATTTTTTAACTCTTACTTATGATTATATAACCCAGTTTTTAATGTCGAAATGGTCATGATGTACTTATATGAAGATCTTTACCAAGTTTTGCAATCATAAAAACCAGCAGTTTTATTAATATAATCCATAGACACCAATGTTTCCTGTATTCGGTGAGTTACCAATATAAACATTTGCTTTCACTGTCCAGAAACCTCTCGGTCTATTGTAAAAATATTTTTTATTTCATCGTTTCTTTATTGAGGAATATACATGAGAAAAATGTTGCACAATTTTTATAATTTAGTTGTTATTCTTGTTTATAGACAAGTCTAGTCTAACTCATAATAATATTTATGTCGAAGTATACAAGATGTGATTTTTTTATCCCCGTCTCTGTACACACCGAATTCTATTCCAGCTACATTGCCCTCTTCGTATGAATAGTTTCCATTCACAATATACTGTCTGTCTACGTTAAAAAGGCGAAGTTTAGTCACAACCTTTCTTGCAGGATCTACCCTCAGGCTAAACATTCGTTGAGAATAACAAATATACCATTCTCTTGGAGTAGGAGTTGGCAATGATTCACCTTGAAAAGAAAAGAAAGATTCGTGAATTTGGAGTTACTCTTCAAAATTAAACAATTTCAAAGAAGGAATATATGAATCTACAATGATTTAAATTTGTTCTTATATCGTCGCAAATTCTTATATTTTCTTGTATCATTGTTAATCTCAATGTGTATTTGAAAAAAGTTGAGCGTAAAAACGATTTCATCAGTGAAGTTGTAATAAATAAATAACAAGATAAAAATCCACTGTTTTTCTTTCCGTGTTTCGGTATTTAAATCTTTGTAACAAACCGTAACCAAATATGCCTATACGCCCCCCCCCCTACGCCTTACTGTACATAATATTTAGTTATATTTAAACTTTTTTTAATTTATTACTTTATTTTAAATAGAGATGTGTTTTTTCTACTATAGAATATGGCTTTTTCGCAGAGTACTTAAATTTTCAACAAAATCAGTGTTAAAACAGATAAATTATTATTTAAAATAAAAAAGACTATCTAAAAGTATTCTTTTTTATTTATTATTTTTTTTATTATTGTTGAATAATTTTTAAATGTTTAGATTTCCGAGGTTTATAATAAGATAAATTTAATGTGTTGGCAAGTTTACGGTTTGAAATATGTCACAATGTCAAAAATATTGTAATTTGGGAATATTGTAAACTGACTGCTATTTTATCATTCCGGATTTTACGTTTGTCTCCAAATTAAATGAAAAGCTTTAAGGTTTAGGAATTAAATATGAATCCTACTGTCAAAATTAAGATAAGTCATATTCAATGTAAAATTGTCTGAACTTTTCATTGGTGCAGTCAGAATTTAAAAAAAAATGCTCAAGAAAAATTTATATTTGTTTACTTAGCAAAAAACACGAAATTTCGAAAGACAAATAAATTTTTCATTGTAAATTTTCAAATGGCAGCATCCAATATCGTGTGTTGAAGCCGACAGCATTTTGCTGACTTTGATATTTATTAATAAAACAATTTTTTGATGATGAATGTTAACCAAAATCGGTATATAATTGCAAAAATTGTTCAATATTCATGAAATCTGGTATACAGGGATTTTCGTGTCGCTGATTACTGAATGCACTATTGTATACTATACAATACTAAATGCATCATTCTACAGAACATACATTTTTGGCCAAAAACCCAATTTAATAATTTTTCTTTGGGAAATCATAAAGGTGGTATGTAAATATGTATTTTTGACATTGTATTTACAACATTTATAATCAAAACATTATTTGTACCTGTATTCAGATTATAGCACAGTTACTTCGTAAGATAAAAAACCAGTTTTCTCGTTTAGTTTTAATTTTGTTTGTAAAAAAATTATTATGCAAAACTTTTGTGTAATTATTACACAATAGTTTCTTTCGTCAAAAAGAAATGTCTCGTCATTCCAAGCTTCAAATCCGAGCTCGCGGTGACAATTTTGAGTTTGAAGAATGCAAAAAAGACATATCGGACCCGCCATCTTGAATTAGTAAAAACTAATAACGGATTTGTCATCTGCGACCCAATAAACCCTGTATTCCGATTTTGGTAAACATTCATAATCAAAAAATTTTTTTATTCAAAAATATAAAAGTGAGCAAAAAATTGTCGAATTCAAGCCGCAATATTGGATGCTGCCATCTCTAAATGTAGAAAACGTACACTTGGATTTTGAAGGTTAGGTTATGTGGATTTGAAAAAATCACAAACTATAAAAATCCAACGACGGTTCCGAGGTGAAAATGTACAGTGAAAAATTTTTGTCATTCGAAATTTTGTGTCTTTTCTTAAATAAACAAAGATAACTTTGTTAACATGCGCCTTTTTTAAAATTGAGACTGCACAAATCGAAAGTTCAGACTATTTCACATCGATTATGATATGTCTCAATTTTTTTACCTTCGGATTCATATTTAGAATCCCGATTGAAAAGGGCATACAAAAATCGCCCGTTTTGGGCCTTAATCGTTTAATTCAAAATAATATTTAAGCTATTTCAAATAAATGTTTTTGTTTTTCAAAATTATACCATTTTTAGAATTTTAAATTGTAAGTCCACCTTAGAATTTGTTAAAAATGTAGCCGACGACATTGTTTCCGGTTTTTCAGGTCACTCGATTTGAATTTAATGCTGATTAATCACTGCTCAGTGACTTTTGAGGTTATTTTCGACTTTTTTCAGGTCAAACATGAAATGATAGGATACAACTGAGTGACCTAAAAAAATTGTACAAATTTGGCCATCAATATTATTAAAACAATAAAATGGACTTCTGTGTCCATTTTAGGAGGGTATATTTTGAGGTTAAGAAGAGACTTAAACCCTTCCGAGTAAAGAAGGCCCCAGATACACAATTAACGATCAGAAGAAAAAATTAGATGACTTTTTGTGGGCTCATTCTGCTCCTTAAACTGGAAAATCGCTTATTCTGGCTAAATGGAGGCAGTCTGAAGGTTAGGTTTAACGCTCTTGAGGTTAGGAACAGAAACCATCTGAACAGCTATTTTGGGCTGTTTAATTTTGATGTTTTCAAAAATATCCCGTTTTAACTTATGACTCAAAATAATTTTTTTAACAAATTCTCGGTTCCAGTTCGGAATTTATTTAAATTTTAACATTCCCTGTCCAAGAAAAAATATAATTCTTTTGGATAAATACCAGTCTTAACACAGAATCCATTACAATCTGGAAATTCCCTCCTTCGACTCAGAATTAGAATTCCGTAAAAAAATTTCCTGTTCCGATTCAGAATTTTGTTCCTTTTTGAAAATTTCCAGTATCAGATTGAAGTTTGTTAAAAGTAAAGAATTTCTTGTTCCAAGTCTGAATTATTATTATTATTCTGGATAAATTTCAGTTCCAACTATACATTTGCAAAAGATTGAAAATTTCCTCTTTAAGTTAAAAGATAAATTATTTTTATTTCAAATAGTTTAAATATTTTACATTGAAATTATATCTGAAATGCAATAAAAGCTTTTAACTATAAATATATTATTTCGGACCTATTTTTTTTATCGTTTTTTATAATGAATAATTTACTTTTTTAACCTTAAAGTACAACTCAATTTTAAA
The DNA here is from genome assembly GCA_010014905.2 of Druon quercuslanigerum. NCBI lineage: Eukaryota > Metazoa > Arthropoda > Insecta > Hymenoptera > Cynipidae > Druon > Druon quercuslanigerum. Next base: position 37,146 of record JAAAKG020208668.1, on the reverse strand, counting down.
TCTTAGTAATTATTTATATACACAGTTAATCAACTGAAAATTTTTGTTATGAAAAATCTTCTGTGGTGTAATCTTCGGTGGAAATCAAAGTCGCATATATTTTTTTCAAAAAATTCGTAAAATCCCCGGTCAAAAAATAAAATCACGGTCATTCCCTGGTCTTTGCAGGTCTCTTAAAATTCTTGGTCCTTTCACGGATTCCGGTCCAGCAAAAAAAAAAAATAAAATTAAAAAGAAAGTGATGATACTTCCATTAATATTTGATTCTAAGTGTAGCAAAAATCACAGCCCACATTAACATACCTATTAAATGCGGTGGCGTGACTCCTAGAAGTTTCTTGTCCGAATCTACATATGCTATTAACATTATGCCGTCACAATCAGCAGTACGGATTAAAAAATTGTTATGTACATGGTATTCAGGTAGTACTTGATAACTGCCTCGCATGTAAGCCACCTGACATGTTTTCTGTTTATCTAGCCACACTTGAATTGGGGTAGACTTAAAATGCACAATTTTCGTTGGTTTTCCGAGTCCCTTAGTGCGCTCCATAGGTACTAAGCCCGCGAGTGGTTCTGCAGATGTACCTGATCCCTGGTGCATTGCATTTAAATTTGGTGGTGGTGCAGAAGAAGTAGATTCAAAGTGCATTGCATTCGATGGCTCGCCGCGTCTCAAATTTCGTTGTACGGGCCGAAAACCCGGTGGTGGTGAAATCGGATCTGCTCTTCGATGCATTGAATTTAATTCTGTAGAAAAATAACGAGATTTGTATTATCTAAAAATTTCAGCTGAAGGACTGAAATACAAGAACTCTAATTTGGAATTTTTTACGAGTGCACAATTTAAAAAGATGACATTAAGAATTAATAAATTGGGAATGCTAAGTTTTTTGAGGCGATGAAAGCAATCTTAAAGAGCCTCGGTAAACCATGCATAGGATATCACACTAGCATAGTTCATCTCCGGAGAGTTGTGGGACCGGTACCTCTAGGGAAAAAGGTTCTCTATCTACTGTGGCTTGGAACCCAGCTTAAACTGTAGGGGCCCCTTCCACCACCAAGTAAGTATGTGGTGGGTGTGTAAAGGAATAGGGAAGAAGGTTAAGAATTATTTACACCCTTTGGGGACACATTAGAAGCTTCCATTTCAACTGAAGAGACCTGTCAATCAGCGCGCAAATTTAAAATCCTAGTTCCCTGATAGTTTTCACATAAAGAGGAAATACAGACCACATTAGTTTACGTCCGAAACAGCAGAAGCTTTTACGTTGCAACGACAAAATTATGGATATTAGTGGTATATCAATCACCGCATCTGTAGAACCTGACCTAATAAGCTTCAAGTTGCATAAAAGGGTCAGGTGCTAATTTTGTCCACCAAATAACGATAGAAAAACGCTAAAGACATGCTCTGAGTGCAGGCATCCGTGATGCGAAGAGCATAGGTCACTGCTATGTGCTTATTATGCTCTGTAACCTACAAAACCAATTTTATGAAAGTCACCTAGAAATTTCATTGCTAGGTTTAGGAAAAACGAAAGTTATGATACGCGTGCAAAAGGAATGTAGTTGAACTGTACGCATCAAACGTACGGAGACCAACAAGTAACATTAGAAAGGCGTAGAAGTTTGACCAACAATATCTATGTGGCTAGACAAATGGGTGCCTTTCCTCACGACGAGTCCTTGGACTGGGTTTGTGGTTTGACTAACCTTATTTCTGTGACCAGTCACAGGAGTACCTTCTCGCCCAACACGAGAAGTTGAAGAGGGAAATGAGTTTGTGAAGCATTATTTCTGTCGCTAGGCATTACGATTTTTGTAATCATCGCATCAAAATAAAATAAAACATAAAAAATAAAAAAAACATATACAATTCTTTTATGCGGTTTCACAGGCTTGCACCTAAAAATCGAATTCGCGCCGCATTTCACTAAACTATTTTCTTAATCAGCGCGTCAAGGTACATAAATAACAGGAGTTTCAGCAGAAGCAGAAGTAAGCGCTCTTAGGAAGTACATCCCAGTTAGCTTCTGCTAGCTTAGACTTGCACTATGTGACATTGACATTTAAGGACGTCAAACATCCGCGAATACGTTGTGCCCTCCTTAAGTGTACCCTGATCTTTCATGTAGCGCAAATAGGCAGCTAACGGAGGTGAAGACCCTGGAATATTCGCGTACTGATGTTCCGAAATTTAACTGGGTCTTCAAGTTAAAAATGTCAATTTGCTATGTGTACTAGACGATCTGTGTCTGACCAGCACCTGCCTAATCGCACTTCGTTCAAGTTTGCCAGAGTTCTCATGCAGGTGCTACTCAGAGACACTTGCCGCACGTGATATGATATGGACCCTTCTGACTCAGGGGGTCTTAAGAATTTTACATTCAATTAAATTCAACAAAGTCAGCTTTTACATACCACAAATACCTCTTCATTAGGATAAAAATGAGAAAAAATTAACTAACCTATCAGGAATTCTGCAGCTCTTTGATCCGAAATACGCCTGTGTCTTTCCGAGTACCTAGGAGTAGAAGGTAGCCTGTTTTGCAAACTTAATGCTGCAGGAACAAACATAAATTGATGGTATATAAATTTTTTATACTTACACTAAAAAAATAATGATACTAAAGTTGCAAATTCAAAAAAGCGATTTTGCGTAGACTGACCCGCCCCATTGCAATTAAGAGCAAATTACTTAGTACCAAAATTACAATTGATAAATTTTTACAGAAAGTATGCCTAATTTTATTGTAAGGAGGATAGAGGGTGAAAAAATTAGGAATTATAACACTAAGTCGAGATTTTGAATATGAGGAGAAATTTTTGGAAGAGAAGGGAACTAAGCTGGTTAGTGAGTGATGGTGAAAGAAGGAGAACAGCAGCGGGGTAACAAGATAGAGGTAGAAAGGTTGAAATATTTCAGAACGAATAGTCTACAGATGATTTAAGTGAGAAAGATTTACGAGGAAGGAAGATATACCAGAAGGTTAAAAAAACGACATAAAGAAAGAGAAGGCAGCAGCAAATGAGATAATAAGAGAGTGAGCATTTATCAGGAACTATGAGTGGGTTACGCCAATGGAGAAAGGGCAATATCTGTATCAGGAAGGTGAGAAAGGAAGTCAGGCAGATTTTAATAGGGTCTGGCTTTCTAGAGATAAGAGGATGTGTGAATTGTTCTAAAAGGGAGATTTAAAAGTAGACCACTGGTTGGAGGAGTGTAAGGAGGTGGAAAGAAGTGAGATAAGTGAAGAAGGGTTGGGTAAAATAAAGAGGAATAAAAGGAAAGAGGACAAGGAATTTAGAGGAAAGATTGTAAATAGGAGTAAAAGCAGGCGTTAGAAAATTGTAAATATTGTAAATACTAGTTAAACAAAAATAGATGAATTTTCAAACAAGAAAAATAGTTATTTCTCAAAAGCGATTAGTTATCAATAAAATACAGGATTTTTTAACCACAAACTGGATTTTTAAGCTAAAAAAAATATCATCTGGCCGAAAATTTGCAAAAAATTACTTGCCTATTAGAGCTTCAGCGGCAATTTGATCCGAAGTACGTCTGCGTCTTCCCGACCTCGGTGTTGAGCTCGCGCCCGGATTCCCACGAGTTCCAGGTTGCAAACTTGATTCTGTAGGACCAAATAAATATTGAAGAATTTTTTATTTTTTATGCTTGCGCTGAAAAAACCCTGATACTGAAGTTTCAGTTTTGGTTAATCAAGCTTGTGCACTAGGTTTGTACAAAGTTTTTCTCTCCAATTTTATAATATAGAAAATATTTTTTCATTCCAGATGTAGATCCAGATCTATATGAAGTCTAAAAAGTATTTTTCTTAAAATGAGTTTGATTTCATAATAATATCACCACGTTAGAAATACCTGTAAAAATATTACGTTATATAAGGTTAATGCACTAGTAATCGTCACCTTAAGATAAATTGGAAATAAAAGTGCTAATTATTTTATTGAAAACTGAATTTTTATTAGCACTCAGGGCTTAAAAGATTAAAGTAGATATAGAAAAAGTCAATTTTTTATTATTACTAAACATGATATTTGATTGGAGTCAATTTTTATTCACGATTGAAATTCAAATTATGCAAATGCGTTAGTTATCGTCAGACACATAATCAAGTATTGACATAAGAAAAGTATACTAATTCAATTAAAGTGAATTTAAACTGAACTAAAATCACAAGTTTTATCACACGCGACAAGAGTGAATCTTGTAATATGAAAAATACTGGGCCACTTGAAGATAACTAACATGGAGTAAGTTATTTACCATAAACCCCAATTTACCCCAGTTTTTTTCGATTACCAGTATATCTATCTTACCGTATATTTCTACGTTAACTAAATTGTTAATAAAAATAAAACTAGTGAATCGTTATGAAACTATTATAAGATGACTTATTTCAAGGTTTATAATGTACCAAACATTGTTGAATAAACTTTTTGTGTGCGTGAAAACTTTTGTCATTTTGTATCAAAATAATTATACTTTTTGGAAAATTCCTGGTCCCCATTAATTTTATTTCAAAGTTCACTATTTCATACACGTAATCCTAAATTTTTATTAAAAAATTTCTAAAATTGGAAAAGTTATGCAATATAGAAAAAAAACACAACATTGCTAATTTGTTTTTTCCATAATTTTTTTTAATGTATGAAAATCATTTTTTTGTTATAGTGACCTAATATTATAATAAAAAATATGTTAAACTACATATGAAAAACTTTTTTAGATCAAAATAATCAAAACTCTCAGACTTATTGGTAGTTTTGTTGGCTGGGGTCGAAAAGACCCCGTGTGATAAGTATGCGATTTTTCAGACGTGTGTCATTTAAGGGTTAAAATCACAGTTGAACTCTGGTACCGGCCCACCCTTGGGGCTGGAGGAGGTGGGGAATCACCTAGATAGATTGCCGTTTCGTAGAAAACCCTTTCGTTTGTTCACGTCTGAGCAATCGCTACTATATATTCCTAGGGTTCACTGTATAAACATATTGATGTTTACAGTCATTATTTAGTGCTTTTTAATTATTATTTTAAATTTCAAACACGATATCTCGATCCGTGTGAACGTAGTGAGCAACAACAAAAATAAAAATAATTTCACACATGTACTTTTTTCTCTAATAATTTCTTTGCAAAATTATGACTCTGACTAATATAGAAACGCAATTTATTGTCTCATTTCCTATGTTTCAAACTTTTTTGAGCGATATATCATTGCCCTAGGAAATGGTGGACACGACACCTCTTTTGTTTGTATACCCTGTTTTATTTAAAGAGAATAAAAAAGGAGCTGCACGACATACAAGTAAAAACATAAGTTGATGCCTGAACTCGTTTTTACCAAAGAATAATAAGATTAAATTAAAAATAAAAAGCTTTTTAAAATAAAATTTCTGGTACTGACGACGACCCATGTTCGTGGTCTACATGTTTGCAAATTAATTTTTTTGTAAAATGCATTAATTATAATTACAGTCTAAACTCGACCACTGTAGCTTTGGACACTGTCACACCTCGGACTTTGTCGTCAGCTGTTTCGCGGAGATTGTAAGAATCAAGTGATTAGCGCAGGGCCAAAGCATCCTCAAAGCCCTGTCTCTGAGATATGTAGTACATAATTAGTTTTGCATGACACGCTCTTGCAATTCGACGCCGATTTGTTAAGAGTTTTGGTCACATGCACTAAAAGTGTCCGATTCGCCGGATCCCGTTGGGTGACTGGGTCGCCGGTTCTACTGTACATAGAAAACTACGCTTAAGACCCTAATTCCAATACAAAAAATCTTATGAATGCAGTTAAATTAAAAAATTTTTAAGTTCATTTTGAGTAAGAAAAAACAAATTGTTAAGACTGTAGTTCAGCTTAAGACCTCAGGTTAGAAATTAATTTCTGAGCAAAGAATAGAATTTACTGCAAAAATTGGTTTAATCTTTTAATAAAGACATGAATTGTTTAACTCACCGGGCTGTTTTGGAGAAGTCACATTTATAGGCACCTGGTGCAATAAATCCCCACCAAATAAATATTCCGCAGAACTCAAGTTATTTAGTCGGCTTGCTAAATCATGTGCAGACAAAAGCTCATCGTTTTCAGGAGAAGGAAGAACTGAATCGTTTTCTGCCCTTTTTGATGATTCTGTAAAAAGACTACTGATATACACAAAACTCTTCATATCTGATCGAAACGATGTAGATGGTGATCGAAGCTCTAAATTTGACAATTATTTTAGAAATTTTCTTTTTATTTGAGAAATATTTAAGAAATCCTCTCATTACTTTGTCCATTAGCCTTTTACCGCGTATATAGTGCAGGAAGTGCATGCCGAATCCTTAATTTTACAATCATTCTATTTTGGTATGTGCAGATTTCGTGATAGTGTTCAGATTTAATTTTTTTAAATCTCTTTCAGTTCTTCAAATTCAAACCTAATTAGCGTTTTTAAAAATTAAAAATTAGGGATTAAATCTGGCGGACATAAATTATTAAAAACATTTAGACCCCTCATAAAAATTGTGATACTTAGGTTTTTGGCGTCGCTGACTGTAAAACTGATTTTGTTCTCTAAAAATTTAAAATCTAGCAGATATCTTAATCCGGAAAAGGCTATACATTTTTCATCATTCTGGTACGGCATATTGGATCTGCAGTTTCTATTCTTCAAAATTGAGCATTAGCTTTCGTTTAAGAGAGCCCAAGACACTAAGTTTCACAAGTTCGATCAAGATCCAAACATTTTTCATGAAGAATGTCAACCATACTGGATCTGCTATTTTGAATTTTGAAAATCTAAGAACCCAAAAACAATAATTTGGAATTTCTTTCTCAGCAACATTTTTGACACGATGTTCTTTTTGACCTGACTGTGTAGGCATTAAGACAGGGCTCTTATTTTTCGTTTAAATCTCCTAAAGTACATTGAAGATAAACGAACGATACTTACGGAAAAACTACACAAGATGCAGAAAATGTTTAATAACAAACATTTTTTAATAGGATACGAAGCTTTTTAATTGTAAAAACAAGACAATAGGAAGAAAGCAAGAAAGATCGCGAAATTTTCACAAAATGATCTGTATTAAATTGTTTCTTAGAGGGCAGTCACTATTTTTTTGCAGAGGTCCTAGCTACCGACGAAAGAGCTGGTAGTAAAATTAACGGGGATGAAATTGTTTACACACCGCTACAGTGAAGTGTGTCTGGCTGTTGTGAAACAGCGCGTCTAAGAGAGGGAAAAGGCGGATGGAAGGAAGCGAGAAGGCGAGAGTAAGAGCAGATGAAACATGTGAAGGAGGACCTGAGGATCAGAGAAGATAAATGGGAAAAGAAGGTAAATAGTTGTCGAGGAAAGTAGAAAGATCAGAGAGGCAAGTGTTGTGGATATGGAAGAAGAAAGAAGTTATAATTAGGCAGACAAAAAAGAAATTAGGGTATAGAAGGAAAGGTCGAAAAAGAGGAAATAAATGAGAGAAGGAAGGGCAGAAGAAAGGTATTTGGAAGAGAGCAAAAAATATGGTAGAAGAAAAAGTAGGAGAGCGCAGAATGAAAAGGGCGCAAGAGCGGATAGGAAAAGATAAGTGCAAAGAAGTTGGGAATGAAGAGAAACGATTAAGCAGAAAGGAAAAATAATATTGTGATGAGAGGATTGAAACAAAAGAGCAGGGAAGAAAGGTAGGGTGTGGATGCGGTTCTCTACATCATAGGGAAGGTTTAAGGCAAATTAGGGTAAGTTGGGCTGTATGTTGAAAAAAGAAGCAAGTGAAGGTTGTGAAATTATATAACTAGGATGATATGTGGGGGGAAGGGGGTAATGCGAAACAGAAATAGGATAATGGATTAGAAGGTTTTTATCTTTCAGATTTTACAAGGAAGGAAAGGAATGTGCAGCGAAAGCTGAACGATGTGGCTAGGTGGAAGAGGAATCAAGGGGGGCGGAAAAGGTAGGTTGCTGGAACATAAAAGTTTATTAAAGAATGAAGTTATGAGACAAGGAGAAAAAGGTCTTACAGAAAGCTCAGGGTACTTTGTTTCATAGGAAGTAGAAGGGTGAGGGTAAAGCAGGGTGGATAAGTGTTAAAAATGATATACTAGGGCGTAGAAAAGGAATGAAAGAAGGTTCGCAGACTTACTAACTAACAAACTAACTAGATGAAGCATAAAGGCTGGGCGGTGAAAAATGGTATAAGCATAGGGTAGAATCAGACCATGAGGCATTCGAAGAGAAAGTAAAAAGGTGTGTATAAAACAAGGTATTCAGGAAGAAGAAAAAAATTTTTAGGCCGCGCTGGAGTAGGGAATGTAAAAAGATAAAAAAGAATGTGTAAGGGAAGTACAAAAAGTTGAAAAAGGAACCTGCGAAAAGTTTGGAGTACGCAGAAATGAGAAGAAATTTTACATTCATTTGTAAGTATACAGAACCGGAAATAGATTCAGGAAGCGTAGTGTTGGGATAAATGAGAAGATAGAGTGAGGAGTGAGGAGCGAAAATGGAGTTAGTGTTTGAAGCGAGGAGGGAAGCGGGATTAGAATGAAAAGGCGGTTAGACGTTGAAAGAGTTTCTGTACCTAGGCGTCCTGTTTCGCAGGAAGGGAGGAGTATATCTTAATATAAAATTAAAAGTGAGAAGGGAAAATGTAGTGAAGTTGTTCACAGATGATTCTCTAAAGAGAATGAAAATTTTCAAATCGCTATGGATGAGTGTCTTATTTTATGGAGTGAAGGAGTGTGGGTGGAATGAACAATAGAAGGTAAACATTTAATTTTTTGGAAGAGAAACGAACTAAGCTGGTTAGTGAGTGATGGTGAAAGAAGGAGAACATCAGAGGGGTGAGAAGATAAAGGTTGAAAGGGGAAGGTGGAAAGGGTTTAAATAAGTACGGTGGTATTGTTGCATGAAGGGATGGGAAAGGGGGACAGTAACAGGGGTAAAGGGGTGTTGGGTAAAATAGAGAAGAATAGAAGGAAAGAGGACAAGTAGTTAAGAAGGAAGCATTGTAAATAGGAGAGGAAGCAGGCGTCTGAAAATTTTTAATATTGTAAATACTAGTTAAACCAAAATAGATGAAGTTTCAAACAAGACAAATAGTTTTCTCTCAAAAGCGATCAATTTTCAATAAAATACAGAACTTTTTAACCGAAGTTAAATTTTCAGCTATATAAGATACATTTACAAGCAATTTATAAATTAATTAAGTATGTGAATAACATAAATCTCCATTAGGCTGAAAATGTGAAAAAAGTTACTTGCCTATCAGAGATTGAGTGGCTATTTGATCCGACGTACGTCTGCGTCTTCCGGACCTCGGTGTTGAGCTCGCGCCCGGATTCCCATGAGTTCCAGGTTGCAAACTTGATTCTGTATGACCAAACAAAAATTGATGAATTTTTTATTTTGGATGCTTACGCTGAAAAAACCCTGATACCGAAATTTCAGTTTCGGTTAATCAAGCTTGTGCAGTAGGTTGGTACACAATTTTGCTCTCCAATTTTCGTGCATAGCGCCCGAATATTTGTCAGAATGCATAAAGGATCTTTTTTAAAAGAATTTTTAATGAAAATATATTTTTATGCCAGATGTAGATCTAGATCTATATCTAGTAGATAGATAAACGTTTATATTTTAGCCTGCTGGCCTTAAAAAATTAAATTTTTTTACATCTTACTCCTTAAAACTAACATTCCTCCACACATAATCTCTGAGCCGACCTTGCCTTCCTCCCTTCGCATAGCCTCGCACGCATATCGCTACTTTTTTGCCTCGCACGCATTACGCTATTTTCTCGCTTTGCCTCGCCTTGCCAGCCTCTGCCTCTGCAGCTAATCTTTAATCATTATCTACTGCTTCTTCCTTCTCTTCTTTCTATCTTACCCAACACCCCTTCACTCATTCCACTGCCCTTTTGTCCCCCCTTTCATGCAACTCTTCTCAGTAGAAAGCCAGAACCTATTATAACTTTCCATGCATCCGCATCTTATTCTCGCTATATGTTCCTGACTTCCTTGCTCTCCTTTCTCATATAAATATTGCGCTCTCTCCCTTGGTATAATCCACATATAGTTCCCATTAAACCTTGACTCTCTCATTCTCTCTTCCCCTGCTTCCTTCTCTCTGTCTATGCTATTCTTTTTGACCAACTCATACACCTTCCTTTCTTTCTACCTCATGCATCCTTCTCACTTCATCCATTTGCAATCCATTTGTTTTAAAATACCTTTCTCTTTCCCTTTCCACCTCCATTCTCTTCCTGCTGCGTCTGTTCTCCTTCTCTTACCGTCCCAGTGTCCACTTTATATACATCTCCTGCATCCTATTTACTTCCTCACTTATCTTTCATCCCCACACTTCCACTTCGTAAAATAAGACACTTACCACTAGCGAATCAAACAATTTTATTCTTCTTACAAAATCATCTGCAAAGAACCTCTTTCCTAGCCCCACATTTGCCTCATCACTACATTTGCCCATCTCACTCTTTTTTTTATATAACCATCCACTCCCTCATTCCTCCAAAACAGGAATCCCATGTATCTAAACTCTTTAACCTCCTGTACCGCTTTGCCCTTCCAGTTTTACCTCCTCGCTTATATCTCCCCCCTCCTTTACTGAACATCATAACCTTCGATTTATCTGCATTTAACTCTTACCTAATTTTGTTCAAGTATCTTCTCAACCTTTTCATCATCTCCTTTAAAGCCTCTTCGCTCTTTGCTAGCAGCACTATGTCATCTGCATATGCGAGTGACCATATTCTTAAACGCCCTACCCTAACTCCTCCAACCACTCCAGACGCTAGCTTACTTTCCATATCTGTGATTAAAATAAGGCTAAGAGGGCACCCTTGCCTCAACCGCGTATCCATCCAGGAATCTTCAGAGAACACCTTTTCACCTCTCACCCTATCTTTTGTCTCCTCATATACCTCCCTCAAACTCTAGATACTACCTCTCAACTCCCCTCTCCACTTTGGCACCCTTTTTGACTAGTTCTTTATCAGCCTTGCTGCCTTAGACCTTTTTAACTTCCTTATATGCCTCTCTATCTCCTCGTCATTCAGCTCCTCTCCAACTAACTCGCTTGTTCTTCTAATCCCCTCACCTCTCTTTGGTATGTCTGATCCCCGAAAATAATTTTTTTTAAATTCCCTCTATTCGTCCCTCCCTATCTTCTCACTTATTCCCACCCTACGTTTTCTAAACCTATTTATTATCTTCTACACTTTCCTTCTGTCGTAACATTTCTCAACTCCTCTTCTATCTCTTTTTGCTTTTCCTGCTATTCCTTTTTACATATTGTCCTAAACTCCTTCCTTATTTCTACGTACTGCACACTTTTCGCATTTCCTTTCTTCTACTTCTTGTACTTCCTTTTCACCTTTCTCTTCATCTTTTTACATTCCCTATTTCACCGTGACTTTACCATTCCTTTCGTCTTTCTTCTAAATACCTTTTTTGCACACACCCTTTTACTTTATATTTCAGATCCTCCCATACCTCTTTCACCGAAATCCTCTTAAAACTTGCGTTTTCCAGCTGCTCCTGATACTTCTCTATTCCTTCGCTTGTGCATGCCACGCTCTCCCCTAACAACCCTTCTTCCCGAATCTACCTTCTGCCAAACTCCCTCTTTATCCAGAAACTTAATGGCTGATGATCCGATTCCATTCTCCCTTCCACTGCGAATTTCACCATCCTCGGCCCTCCATCTAGTCTCTTAGAATCTTCCCCTCTTCATTTATTAACTTATCCTTTGATTTTCTTTCGAGGCTCTCCCCTTTCTGGTACTGGCATCCTTCCCCTCTATTTCTCGTATTACAGTCCCACCCCCAGTACCACCATACCCTCATCCCTCTCTTTTAGTACGTCACAAACTGCCTGTCCTTCTCCCTTACCATGGACTTCTTCCTCTAATCCATCTCTAACTCCTGTTATAATTCCCCTACTCGTCCTTTCCTTCCTCTTTACTCTGACCGCCTCCTGTAGCCTTTAACTGTACCCCCTTGGCAGCTTTGGCTCTACACTATCCCATTCTTTTTTCTCCACCCATGTCTCTATCAATCCCGCCACATCAAATTAGTATACATACCTCTAAAAATCCTCATTTTTCTTCTTCGCCTCTGCTACGTTCCAGTTCAGCACCTTAACACTCCTCCACCATGCTTTACTCCTACCCCCCTACTTCACATGAAACAAATTACCCTGAACTTTCTTCAAACCCCCTTCTCCTCGTCCCATACCAACATAATGTCCTCTATTTTTATTTTCCGATACCCTGCCTTTGCCACTCTAGTATGAAAAGAGTTTAAGGATTTCTATTATTTGTGGATTTAACTTAGATTCATAGTTTTGAGTTCCGTTTGAACGTCTAGTGGTAGATATGTTTACTGATCGGTCGTTACCTTCTCCTATGACCTATTTTTAATTTTTAAAGAAATCTTAGTCAAATTTTTTCAGGATATAATTTAATTCTTAATGATTTTGAATCGTTCCAATTTTTTAATTGATTTTTAGATTCTTTCGAAACGTCTGAATACATCCTAAAATTATTAAAACTTTTCGTACAAACTTTAAAGAATCCTTCAAAAATTATGGTGTCATCAAAATTGGAAATTTCAATTTTTTGAAAAAAAATCAAAGAGCTGCTATGATAATCTTGTAGTTCTTTCAAAAAGTAACAATTGTAATTTTGTAAGAGCTTTAATTCTAGTAATTTTTCTTTGATTAGAAAAATGTAAAATATTTAAAATGCGCTTACTTTTAGAATTTTTATCCAAAATGGCTGGCTAACGTGCTTGACTTGCAGTTTTCGAAACTAAAAGAGTTTACCAAAGGCCAATCCCATAGATTAATTTTTTCAAACATTATTATGCTTACAGTAACACACACAAACATTTGTAAAAACCTGTTTTTTGGATTCAGAGGATTTCAAAACTCTAAAAAAAATATGAACTTTCGACCAGCAGAAATTAAATTTTAAACCAAAAAGACGAATATTACACGAATAACGTTAAAGGTGCATTTCCTATTAAATTAGATTAACTTTTCAAATAAACAGACAAATTAACAGAAAATAGTTTAATTTTTATCCCAAAAAAACTTTGATTTGACTTTATAACGTAAAAATAATAATTTTAAATAAGAAGTAAATTTAGTTTGAAGATTCTTCAGTTTTCAACATAAAAATACGAGTTTTCAACAAATAGTTTAAATATTTACAATGATCAGTTTGAATATCTGAGGTATGCCAGTGTACACAAAACAGAAAGATGTATAGAAAGCGTTGGATTTCTCCGGCCGACCGCACGTTTCGAACTAGGCCACTCACTCCTTATTTTGCATCTCAACAACAAATCCAATTTTACTCATAAAAATGTAATTCTTTTTTAATATAAAAGGGCTATACTAAAACGATCAATATTATGAAAAATTTAAAAATTGATTTTCTAGCCCCATTGCACTGAATCCAATAGTAAGGGTATACATAGTAGGTAGACAGTTTTAAGTCCTTAAGGGCATGTTCTATGTCAGAGATGGCCATGGACTACCTGCAACGCTTTCACTCACTCGCTTCTGCTTCACTTTTGTTCCATTTTTTCGAGCGTATATTCAAGTTTAACACAACCTCCCATCATCTCGGTATCGCGCGGAACGACGTCCACGCTCTCGTATCCGCTCGGTTTCGGTCGCTAAGCAGACGAAAGCGGTTGCGCTCCCACCCATGCTCCCACCTCTTCGAGCTTTATCCTAGCAAAGACGGTAAGGGTGGGGTTAGGCGAGTTAACAGATTATAGCTCCCAGAGCTCGTTGATGACCATCCCTGTTATTGGGTAGCTACGTGACCAAACCAGTTCTCGGGTATAAACATTTTTTTGTATTTCAAACATCCGAAAGCAGTATTGTAGTGCTTTTAAAGTATTAAATATAAGACATGGCATAATAAATTCAGTTGATAAAATAGGATATTACTACTCGAGATGTAGCATTCAGCACCTAATGTTTGGTTTGATGTATTTCAGATTTTTGATTCGCATATGTTGAGCGCTGGCACAAACTTCGGAATAAATCGTCACACAGTATAAAAAATCAATATTAAATATGACATTTTCATCTTTGCTGAAAATTTAAAAAAGAATTATCTGAATAGACGTAACTTGTATTTATTTTTTAGCATTTTCATCCACTTCAAGCGGAGAAAAATAAGACACTTTGCACGTCAGTAATGTAGAGTTATCAAGTTTTTTTTTTGTATTTGCTATGGCCAAATGCAATGTTATGTTCATATTGACTTCTTAGAATCACTTTCAAAGTGCTACAACTCTAGGTTTAGGGCTGGACGAGGTTTAAAATTACCCAGACAGAGTGCCGTTTCCTAGGAAAACCTTTAGTTTGCTCACGCCTAAACAGCCGCCACTCAAACCGTGCATTTCCTTTTACTCCTACTTGAGGTGTAGCTTTAATTTCTCTGAAGGACTATATCAGGGGGCCCTATTTCTAGGATTAACTGTATAAACACATTGATGTTTACAAACGTTCTTTAGTGCTTTTTATTTAATCTTTTAAGTTCCAAACACGATATCTTAATCCTTGACAATTCCTTAATGAATGTAGTAAGCAACAACAAAAAAGAAAATAATTTCAGACATTTACTTTTTACTCTAATAATTTCTTTGCAAAATAACGACTCTGACTAAATATACAAACGCAATTTATTATCTCAGTTCCTATGTTTAAAACTTTTTTGAGCATATGTAGTTGCCCTAGGAGATGGTGGACACCAAAAAATTTTTTTTGTATATCCTGTTATATTAAATGAGAAAGAGAGAGGAGCTGCGCGGCATACAAGTAGAAACATTAACTTGTTTTTACCAAAGATAAAAAAGATTTAATTAAAGATAAAAACCTTTTTAAAATTAAATGTCTGGTATTGACGACGACCCATATCCGTGGTCTACCTGTTTCTCAATTGATTTTTTATTAAATACGTTAATTGTATTTACAGTCTAACCTCAAACAATGTAGCTTTAGACACTGTTACACCTCGGACACTGTCATCAGCTGTTTCGCGGAGATTGTAAAAATCGGGTGATTAGCGCAGGGCAAAAGCATCCTTAAAGCCCTGTCTCTGAGATATGTAGTACATAGTTAGTTTTGCATGACACGCTCCTGTAACTCGACGCTAATTGGTTAAGAGTTTGGTCACTGTAATTTAGCTTAAGACCAAACAATTTTGCACGGAAATCATAAAACTTGTAACAGAAAAATATATCATATGTTAGAAATTGATTTGTGAGCAAAGAATAGAATTTACTGCCAAAGTTTGTTTAATCGTTCAATAAGAGGCATGCATTTTTTAACTTACTGTGTTGTTTTGGAGAAATCACAGTCATAGGCGCATGGTGCAACAAATCCCCACCAAATAAATGTTCCGAAGAACCCAAATTATTTAGTCGGCTCGCTAAATCATGTGCAGACAAAAGCTCATCGTTTTCAGCAGAAGGAAGAACTGAGTCGTTTTCTGCCCTTTTTGATGATTCTGTAAAAAGACTTCTGATATACACAAAACTCATCATATCTGATCGAAACGATCTAGATGTTAATCTAAGCTCTCAATTTGCCAAATATTAAAGAAAGTATTGTTACATTCTTTGAAAATCCTCTTATTACTTTCTCCATTAGCGTTTTACCGCACAAATTGTTCATCAAGATCCGATTTTATTGTTTTTAAACTCTTTAAGTTCGTCGGATTCAAACCTGATTTGCGATTTTTAAAATTCAAAATGGGGGATTAAATATGCCGGACATACATTATTAAAAACATTTAGACCCTAATAAAACTTGTGATACTTAGTTTCTCGCTAATTGCAAAACTGATTTCGTTCTTTTAAAATTCAAAATCTAGTAGATATTATTAATTCGAAAAACGTCCAAACATTTTCGATCATTCTGATATGGCATAGTGGACCTGCAGTTCTTATTCTTTAAAATTGAGCATAAGCTTTTGTTTAAAAGAGCTCAAAATCATAAGTATCACCAGTTTGATCAAGATCCAAAGATTTTTAATAAAGAATTTCAATCGTACTGGATCTGCTATTTTGAATTTTGAATATCAAAGATCTCAAAGACATTGACTTGGAATTTTTTTTCTCAATATGATTTTTGACACGTTATGATCTTTGTCGCCAGACTGTGAAGGTTTTAATGGTAAAAATTGTCATAAAAATTATATTTTGGGAAAACCTGCAAAAGATATAATACGTTTTGAGCAAACGATATCTTTCGCTCAAATTATATGTACAAATTTTTTGAGGGCTGCTTTAAGATAGGGCGCGTATTTCTCGTTTAAATCTTGCAAAATTAAATTGAAGATAAGCTAATAATACTTACGGAAAAACTACACAAGATGCAATGAAATGTTTAATAACAAACATTTGTCTTTATAGGATATGAAGCTTTTTAATTATAAAAATTTTCTGCACACCGCGACAGTCAACTGCGTGTGGCTGGTGTCAAACAGTGAGGGGGAGAAGGCGGATGAAAGGAACCGAGAAGGCGTGAGTAAGAGCAGATGGAACGTATAAAGGAGGACCTGAGGGTCAGAGAAGATAAATGGGAAAAGGAAGTAAATAGTTGAGAAAGAAAGTAGAAGGATCAGAGAGGGAGGTGTTGTGGATAAGGATGAAGATAGAAGTAATGATTTAACAGACAAAAATGAGATGAGAGCAGAGAATATGATAGAATAGAATGTAGGAGGGCGTATAAATAGAAAGGACGCAAGAGCGGATAGATAAAGAAAAGTGCAATGATGTTGGGAATGACGAGAAGCGATAAGGCAGACAGGAGAAATAATATTATTATAAAAGGATTGAAACTAAAGAGCAGAAGAGAAAGATAGGGTATGGAACGGGTACTCTACAGCATAGGGTAGGTTCAAGGTAAATTAAGGAAATTTGGGCTAGATAGTGAAAAAAGAAGCAAGTGAAGGTTGTGGAATTAGATAACTGGGGAGAAATATGGGGTAAGGCGGAAAAGGTAGGGCATTGCAACATAAAAGTATATGAAAAAATATGGGTATGAGACATGGAGAAAGAGGGTTTCCAGGAAGTTCAGGGGAATTTGTTTCGTAGAAAGTAGGGGGGTGAGAGTAAAGCACTGTGGATGAGTGTTAAATGTGATAAACTAGGATGTAGTAGGGGTAAGGAAATATGATGAGCATTGCTGGGGTGTATGTTGAGTTTTTGCAAGGCGACTAGAGCGAAGAAGGAAGGAAGGGCTAATAGGGAAATTTGTGCTTGTGTATAATGAGGATGCGATAAAAAGGATTAAAAGTAGGATAAAAGACTTGCTACGAGCGACTTTATGGTGAAAATTGGCATAAAAGGGGGCTTTTACAAGGAAGGTTAGGGCTTTGAAAAGAAATCAAAGGATAAGATAATAAACAAAGAACGGCAGATCATTAGGAGACTGAATGGAGAATAGAGGCTGTGCGGTGGAAAGTAGCATAAGAAAAGGGTAGAATCAGACTATGAGGCGATAGAGTAGTATCGGGCACCCTCAGGAAAGGTGCAATTTAAAGGATAGTTGATGAAAGAGATTTTGGAGGATTTCGAAGAGAAAGTGGAAGGGTGTTTCTAAAACAAGGTATTCAGAAAGTAGAAAGAAATGTTCAGGCCATGCTGGGATAGGGAATGTAAAAAGCTGAAAAAGACTGTGAAAAGGAAGTACAAAAAGTAGAAAGAGGGAATTGCCAAAAGGTCGGAGTGGATATAAACGAGAAGATAAAGAGTGAGAGGTTAAGGGAGTTTAATAAAGAATTATTTCAGGGCTCAAATTCATGAAAGAGAGACGATAAACGTTTTTCGGAATTGACTGTCATATTTTATTAAGTAAATAGTGTTATTTTAATTTCACTCATTTCACATCGACTTTTTTAATTAGACTCTAATGTTAAATGTTTACATTTCAATGGAATTCTAATTTTAAAGCGTTCTTAATTTCTTCTTTTATCCTTATTCCTCTATCGTTGAATCATATGCTTTCAATGAGTGAGAACCTTGTTTACATTCTACAAGTAAATTTTAGTTGTTGTCCGAACGTTAAATTGAGAGCTTGTCTCGTCTTTTCGGTCAACAAGTTTAAAATAATAATTGTGTATCCTAATTTAATGATGTATCACATTAAATTTATTTAAATATATTACCCATTTTTTAAATCAATTTTTAATAATAAAAAAATGTAGGAAAGAGTGACATACTTTAAGGATGACATTTTCAGCGAACCAGAAGAGTTGAATCAAGTTTCTAAGGGTAAATTCTTCGATGTAACCGACTCGCTTGCCTATTTACAGGCATCTAACTTTTCAATGAGCATTAACTAGCACGTTTCATCATCTTCTGCAATGTCATTTCCGAAAATTACCTTGTTTAAATCCCTTATTGTCGAAAATACAGAAATCGCGGATGTTGTTAAATTACCTTATTTAAAAACAAATTTAACAAGAGACCTGGCTCAGCTCCTTAAAAACATTTCGATTAAAAACGAAAATTATAAACGTTCGTGTGATTTGTTAGTAAAACTTTATGAAAATGAGAGACTATTGATCAATTCTCACTTGTATATTTTATTTTCGTTAAAGCCTCTAAAATCAGAATCAGCTGATCAGCTTCGGCTGGACCTCATCTGGGAAAACTACAGTAGACTTGTTACCTAAAGCAACTGAAGAGCCTTCTTCGGTACTAGAGATGCATGTTTTTGTGCAAAACACCGTAGCCTTCGACCTTCAAAGGTCTTGGGAGGAACAAGAGGTTCCACCAAAGTCCATACTGACGCCTGAAGAACAGAAGTGTGAGAATTTCTTTGTGTCAACTTATTCACGCACTCCAGAAGGACGATATGTTGTTCGTCTTCTTATGAGGCAAAACATCTCATCATTTGACAATTATTTTCAGTCAGGTTTCCGGATGCTTCAGCGCATGGAACGTCGCCTCGCAAGTGACGCTTCCTTCTTAAGGGCCTATGAGGAATTTCCGAAGAAATACAGAAGTCTTGGCCACATGGTGCCTTGCACCGAGACTTCTATTCTTCGTAATTCTTCTCGCTCCTTCTACCTTCCACATCACAGAGTATAGCGTGAATATATCGCTACTACGAAGTTAAGAGTAGTCTTCAATGGTTCTCAGAAAACTGAATCTGTAATTTCGTTCAATGAATGCTTGGACACTGAAGCTACACTTCTCTTAAATCTAGTCGACATTGCGCTTCGTTTGAGATGCTTTCGCATAGCTCTCTGTGCTAACGTAAAGAAAATGTGCCGACAAATCAAAAGCAAGTAAGGTGGCTTAACACTTCACCTAGATTTTCAAAAACATCTTTGTGTAAGAGGTAGGTTGAAGAATTTAGCCTTGGATCCTAATATGAAACATCCTCTTATTCTCAGCTCTGAATCAACGCTGACAACTCTTTTTATTGATCATCATCATCGACTTTGTCTTCCTAATGGTGTCCAGCTAACTCTTGGAACCTTGAGGCAAACTTACTGGATTCTACGTGGTGGATTATTTGTCAGGGCATTCATTCATCGATGTTTACAATGCATACGACATCGAGTAGTAAAGCCCCAGCAGTTGATGGCAGACCTTCCAGAAATTCGCTCTACTCTGAGTCGACCATTTTTACATGCTGTCGTCGATTATGCTGGACCTATTTACTTGCGAACAACTGAGGGTCGTGGCTACCGATCATATAAAGGCTAAATCGCAGTCTTTATTTGCTGTTCTACTCGAGCTGTCCACCTGGAAGCAGTCTCGGACTATACGGCTAATGCCTTTCTAGCTGCCCACCTCAAATTCATTTCTCGACATGGCATTTGCGATACCTTGACCAGCTATTAGGGTAAAAACTTCGTTGGAGCGGACGCCAAGCTGAGAGCGATGTTTTTAGCAGCTTCCAAGGAGTCAACTCTTTTAGCTTTGTGTCTTGCTTCGTATGGCACAGAGTGGCGATTTAATCCACCAGGTTCTCTGCACTTTGGGGAAATTTGAGAAGAGGTAGTGAATTCAGCAAAACACCACCTTCGTCGAGTCATCAGAGATACTACCCTTACATACGAAGAAATAAGCACATTTCTGGTTCAAGTATAGGTCTTTTTGAATTCAAGATCTTTTTAATCCATGTCCGATGATCCTTATGATCTTACGGCTCTTACTCCAGATAATTTTTTGATTGGAAAACCTCTCAAGAGTCTCCTTGAGCCAAGTTACATTGAAATTGCTAGAAGTCACTTATATCGATGCCAATTGTTACGACAAAAGCGTCAGCATTTCTGGCTGTGTTGGTTTTCAGAAAACCTAAAAGAGCTCCAACCTCGATCAAAGTGGAGGACTCCTTTTCCCTCACTTGAAAATGGTCATTTCGCTTTTATCCGTGATGAAAATATTCTACTAACAAAGTGGCCTTTAGGTTGTATCGTTTAGCTTATCGTAAAATTGTATCTTTTACCAAAGACCTTTTTTTTTACTATAAACTTCTCACAGTCGCGAACAACGTAGAAGAACAAGGGAGTCATATGGGGAGATAGTAAATGACGAGAAGATAGAAACACATATAGAGAAGTTAGGAAGGTCGACGTCAGCAGGGCTAGAAAGGATGGTACATAAGCGGATAGGAAAAGGCTGAAGGAGATAGCGAAGAAAGTATGGAGAGGTAGAAGATTCACAAGGCGGTGGAGAAAGAATTTAATAAAACGACTTTATAAGAAAGTAGATATGGAAACTCACAGAGCGATTAAGCTAATAATTACGACGTACAAAGTATACTCGACGTTGTTGGCCAAGAGACTGCGCATGGATAGAGGGATGTTTAGGGAGGCGTTTAAAAGGGTAAGTGATGTATATAAAGAGAGGAAAGATGAGGTCAGAGAAAGTGATGGGTATGGTCACTCGCGTAAGCAGATGACATAGTACTGGTAACAAAAAGCGTGGAGGCAAATAAGGAGAGAAGTGGAATTAGAATGGAAATGCTAACTGCATTTCCATTCTAATGTACCTAGTAGTCCTGTGTCAAAGGAAGGGAGGAGTGGATCTTTATATAAAATTGAGAGTGAGAAGGGAAAATATAGTGATGTTGTTCACAGATGATTTTTAAGGGGAATGAAATTTTTCGAATCGCTGGTGATAAGTGTCTTATTTTATGGAGCGGAGGAGTGTGGGTGGAATAAACGAGAGATGGTAAACAGTAAACAAGAGAGGTTTTCTTAGTGGGCGCTGGGGCTGCCTTGTAATATGCCTCATTTTATTTTGAGGAGGATGAAGTGTAAAAAAATTAGGGTTTATAACAAGAAGTCGAGATTTTAAATATGAGGAGAAATTTTCGGAAGAGAAGCGAACTAAGTTGATCAGTAAGTGATGGTGTAAGGAGGAGAACAGCAGAGGGGTGGAAAGATAAAGGTTGAAAGGGAAAGGTATTTTAGAACAAATGGACTGCAGATGGATGAAGTAAGAAAGATGCACGAGGAAGTAAGGTATACATGATGGTTAAGAAAAACGGCACGGAGAAAAAGAAGGGAGTCGGGAAGGAGATAATAAGAGAGTTAAAATTTAACAGGAACTATGAGTAGATAATGCCAATGGAGAAAGTGGAGTAAGATAAGTACGGTGGTATTGCGGTATGAAGGGAGTGGGAAGAGGAGCAGCAGCAGGGGTAAATGGGTGTTGCGTAAAATAGAGAAGAATAGAAAGAAAGAGGACAAGGAATTGAGAAGGAAAGATTGTAAATAGGAGAGGGAGCAGGTGTCAGAAAATGTTAAGCATTGTAAATAACAGTTGAACCAAAATATATAAATTTACAAACAAGAAAAATAATTTTCTTTTAAAAGGGATCAGTTTTCAATAAAATACAGAAATTTTTAACCAAAAAGTTGAATTTTCAGCTAAACAAGATACATTAATAAGCAATTTATAAATTAATTGGAAGAAAATAGTTTAATTTGCACTAGGGGCACTGTCCAAATAAATATGTGAATAACATAAATCTCCATTAGGCTGAAAATGTGAAAAAAGTGACTTGCCCATCGGAAATTGAGCAGCTATTTGATCCAAAGTACGTCTTCGTCTTCCCGACCTCGGTGTTGAGCTTGTGCCCGGATTCTCACGAGTTCCAGGTTGCAAATTTGATTCTGTATGACCAAACAAAAATTGATGAATTTTTTATGTTCGAAGCTTACGCTGAAACGACCCTGATACTGAAGTTTCAGTTTTGGTTATTTAAGCTTATACACTAGGTTGGTACACATTTTTTCTCTTTAGTTTTCGTGCAAAACGCCCAGAAATTCGTCAGAACCATGAAACAGCTTTTTCAGAAAAATTTTAATTAAAAACATTTTTTAGTTCCAGATGTAGATCTAGATGTATATCTAGTCTAAAAAGACTTTACGGATTTCTATTATTTGTGGGGTAAACTTAGATTCATAGTGTTGATTTCCGTTTTCACGTCTAGTGGTAGGTATCTCCACTGATCGTTCGTTTTCATCTCCTATGACAATACGCACTCCTTGTAATACTTTTGTGTTGTTTTAATAATTAACAAAATCACATTTCAGAATTTTATATGCAACATTAAAAACAAGAAATTATTGCATCAATTTTGTATCTCTATGTCGCACAGTGGGGAAAAAACATGTCTGTGGACATTTTGTAATTGTTTGTTTATTTTTTCATTTGCTGAATAACAAGATTGAAAAAAAATACTTTTAAAGTATACCCGTTTTTAAAAAAAGCTTTGATTCAAACAGAAATATCTAGAAATTTAAAAGCAACTATCCAAAAAAGATGCCCGACAGCAATGCAAATGTTAAAGAATTGATCTGTGAAACAGAAAGTTTTTTTCTTAGAATTAGTTTCGTTTCCTAATAATATAACAACCTGTGAAGTACTTGTAAAAATATTATATTATATACCGTGTACGAATACGTTAATTAAATTGGCAATAAAAATAAAACTAGTAAATCGTTATAAAACTACTATAAACTGTTAAAAAATTTATTATTAACAGTTCACTACACACAAAAAAGTAAAAATGCAGAAAATTAGCCAAATAATGCATTTGTTAATTAGCTTTGAACAAGCAATTATCAAATGTTATCGATTCATAGCAAAAAATTGTTGCCAAATAACTAAATGTTAATTCCATAAAAAAAGATTTTTGCAGTACGTAAAATCTTGTAGATTATTTTTTTGACACTTTTGGAAATTTGCTTAAATCCGTTTTAATATGCTCTAAAGATTCATGATGGGGTTTATCCAAAATATTCGAGTTATTAAATAGTCTTAGTTTATAAGTTTATTTTTGATTTAAAAAGAATGAATTTTTGAAAAAATAGTAAATGTTTAAAAAATACAATTTTTAACTTAAATATTTTCTTCTTATCTAGTAAGACTAATTTTTAAGCAAAAAAACAACGCATATTATACAAAAAGCTAAGCTTATCGACAACTGTTATTTCGTGATTGTAAATACTCTTTGGTTAGAGCTCCTTTGATATGAACGAAGACATTCTCATAACGTATCTCGTGCTTCGTACTCGATGTTGTCTAAGTGTGAACACTTTTGTACAATATGCGCAACACTATTACATTAAATGCCCTCGGCCTGGTATTGCTTATTCAGTTATTGCAAAATATTTTACAAAATTTATTTTCCATGGTTACTTCAATATTGGCTCCCCATTTTGCATCAATTTTTTTTCTCTGCTACCAATAAAAATGTATTATTCTAATAAATTTATATTATTACAATTCATAATATGTACTGAAATTAAAACATACATGTTTTCAATATAATTCTTTAAAAACTTCTTGAAAATTATATAAATTTTTTTTAATTAACTCTTTTAACTGTCTTAACTACAAATTTTATCGAAAAATGATCAATAATAGATTTGCAGATCATTTCTGGGTCCAAAAAAATTTTTTTTTCTGGCCGACTGCACGCTTCGAACTAGGCAATTGACTCCTCAATTTGCACCTCAACAAGAAATCCAATTTGCGAATAGAAATGAAATTCTTTTTTGATATAAAAGGGTGATTCTAAAACTATCAATACTATAAAAAAATTATAAATCGATTTTTTAGCCCTAACGCGCTGAATACAATGGTGAGGGTATACATAGTAGGTAGACTGCCTGCAATGCTTCCCTTAACTCACTTGTTCTCTACTTTTGTTCCATAACGCGAGTGATTATTCGAGCTTAGCACATCCTCCCATCCTCCCATCCTGGACGAGTTTAAAGATTACAGCTCCTAGAGCTCGTTCATGGCCATACCTGTTATACGGTAACCACGTGGCCAAACCAGTTCTCGAGTGTGAACATTTTTTTTGTGTTCACCATATCCAAAGGCAATATTATAGTGCTCTTAAATTATTAAATATAGGAAATGACATAGGATAATAGGATAGGATAGAATAATAAGGACAATAAGATATTACTACTCGACATGTCGCATCAGCACCTAATGTTTGGTTTGATGCTTTCCAGATTATTGATTCGCACATGTTGAGCGCTGACAAAATTTCGAACTAAATCGCCACACATTATAAAAAATCAATATGAATTATAACTTTTTCATATTTCTTGAAAATGAAAAAATAAGTATCTGCATACACGTAACGCGTCAATATTTTTAAAGCATTTTCAGCCATTTCTAGAGGAAAAAAATAAGAAGATTTGAACGTCAATAAACTAGAGTTATTAAGTTTTTTTTGTATTCGCCGTGGCCAAATGCAATGATATATCAGTTTAGCACTAAAAACGATACAAAAATAATGACATGTTTCGTGTGTGTCAATACTTATTGGATGATTTGCAACAAATGTGAAAATGTTATTGTTTATATTGAGTTCTTAGAATTGCCTGCAAAGTGCTACAACTTTAGAGGTAATATCCTATTCTATCAATTTCTAAATCAACTTTCTTTGAAATCGCAGTTAAACTCCTGGACTGGCCCAGCTTTACGGCTGGATGCGGTTAGGACAGATAGAGTGTTGTTCCGTAGAAAACCTTGTCACTGTATAAAAATATTGATGTTCAGAAAAGTTCTATAGTGCTTTTAATTTAATCTTTAAAATTTTAAACACGATAGCTGAATTCGTGTGAAAGTAGTGAGCACCAACAAAAATGAAAATAACTTCACACATTTAATTTTTACTCTGGTAATTTCTTTGTAAAATTATGACTCTGCCTAAATGTACGAACGGAATTTGGTATAAAAAGCTGATGCCCGAATTCTTTTTTACCAAAGATTGAAAAAGATTAAATTAAAGATAAAAACTTTTTTTAAATTAAATTTCGGGTACTGAGGACGACCCATATCCTTGGTCCTCACTTTGCTAGTTTATTTTTTATAAAATGCATTAATTGTAATTACAGTCGGACCTCGAACAATGTAGCTTTAAACACTGTCACACCTCGGACATTGTCGTGACCTGTTTCGCCGACATTGTACGAATCAGGCGATTAGCGCAGGGCAAAAGCACCATCGAAGCCCTGTCTCTGAGATATGTAGTACATACATAGTTTTGCATGACACGCTCCTGTAACTCGACGCAGATTTTTTAAGAGTTTAGATCACGTGCGCTTACAGTGTCCGATTTGCCGGATCCCGATGGGTGACAGTGTCGAAGGTTCAACTGTACATAGACAACTACTCTTCAGACGCTAATTCCCATAAATAAAATCTTTTAACTAATGTTCAATTAAAAATGTTTTAAGTTAATTTTTAGTAAGAAAAAACGAACTTTTAAGAAAGCAGTGTAGCCTATGACCAAAAAATGTTGCACTGAAATCAAGAAACTTCTAACAGAAAAATATATCATAAGTTAGAAATTAATTTCTGAGCAAAGAATAGAATTTCCTGCCAAAATTTGCTTAATATTTTAATAAAAGACATGAAGTTTTAAACTCACTTTGTTGTTTTGGAGAAATCACAGTCATAGGCGCATGGTGCAACAAATCCCCACCAAATAAATGTTCCGAAGAACCCAAATTATTTAGTTGGCTTGCGAAATCAGGCTCATCGTTTTGAGGAGAAGGAGGGGCTGAGTCGTTTTGTCGCCTTGTTGATGATTCTGCGAAAAGACTCCTGATATACACAAAACTCATCATATCTGATCAAAACGATCTAGATGTTAATCTGAGCTCTAAATTTGACAAATATTAAAGAAATTATTATTACATTCTTTAAAAAGCCTCTGATTACTTTTTCCATTTGCGTTTTACTGAAAATATTGAGCATAAAGTGCATGCTAACCGCCTCAATTTTACTTTTATCCTTTTTTGGAATGTGCAGGTTTCGCGACAATACAGGGCAGTGGGTGCGAGTACAGAATTAAACCTTGTGATTTAAGGAACTCTAATTATTTTGAAGTATTTATGGCATTCATATTTTCAAGATTTTAGGCTATTCTAATACCTTCACTGCGTATTTCTCGATTAAATCTTGCAAAATTACAATAAAGATAAACGAACTATACTTACAAAAAAACTACAGAAGATGCAATTAAATGTTTAATAACAATCATTTTTCTTTATAGGATACAAAGCTTTTTAATTATAAAAACAAGACAATCCCGAAGCAATTATTCCCTAAGCAACCAATCCCGAAATAAGCGCTACGTGTACGTCATCCACACCTGCTCTTTCTATTCTAGAAAGCAAGCAAGATCGGCAAATTAAAACGAGACTCTAAACAAAATTGTGCCTTAAAGTGCGGTCTCTAGCCAGGGTTGACTTCAGGCGACAGACGGCTCAGTTGGATCTGAAGGTCTCAGCAGTGTTGATGCACCAGATGAACTGATCCTATAAGAACAGTCTTTTGCTTCTGACTCGAAATGGACTGAGCTTGATGCTGGCAAGCAGGGATTTTGTTAAGTTACCTAAGAAATGAAGCTTTCATATCTCCTAGGGAGGCAATTATGAGAATCGCATAATGGACTTTGTAGCCTTGGTATAGCCTGTTCAGCTCGCGGAGAAGAGCTGGATATTTTGCCTGTTTTTTTTTTGCTTCTTTGCCGTGATATCACTATTAGCTAGGTGCTGAGAATTCAGTCACATATACGATCTTTGCATTTAGATCTTGGTGGAAAATATCAAACTTTGTAGCACTGATACGTTGAGTGGTGAAATATGAGAAATTGCAGTAGATCTTAAAATGATCAATCACCACAACTAACTCCAGTTTTGACAGGCCGTAGGGCTAGGCTGGTAACTCTTTAAACGCTTATTTTATTTCTCTAAGTACCCGTAGCGTGAATACATTGAGCATCTACTGTGAATATGTCCAAGTATTTCTAGCTCTTGCTTGCACGTTCGACACTTGCTATCGCCTACATGTTCTCTTAGTAGAAGCGAACGTTTCACTTCTAGTACACCTTTTTTGAGCACCAAAGGTGATAGTGATTCTAGGAAATTTGTAGTTTCGCCGGAATCAAATGGGAAACCAAGCTCCTCTGTGGCTCTAACTACGACACAGTATAGACACAACGCATCATTAAAGATTCATATGAATTTACAAGTCGCATTAGAAAATCTGCGCTATTAAGAACTAAGCAGACTGTAGCCAGAACTGTTCTTCGATTAAGACACATTAATTTCAGCAAAGCTGTAATCCCTTTATCTCGAAAGCGGTATATCAGCGGTACGAAAAATCTAGAATGATTACAACGATAGATTGTCATCATCTTGCATGTCCTTGTTTCAACTTAATTCCACTTCGTGACGTTTCATTTTAGAGCACCTAACTTTTAGAACAGCAAATGCAAGTATTGTTTAGGTGTATCTTATTCTTTGCTGATAATTCAGAAGCTTAACCTTTATAAGAGTTTAGCGATACATTTTATCAAGAATAGTATTTTTACCACATTCTTACACATGTCAGTTGCTTCAAACTACATATTTGCCGCAGTCACAAGGATTTCAAGGTCTTCCATTGAAGGTAAAAAGTGTTTAAGATTGCCCATGTTTAAAAGATGGTTGACCTTAACTTCTCTTTTGTTGGGCTGGCCACATAGGTATCCGGAGATTTAGCCTCGGAGAACAATAGATGGGGGCAGCAGGGATGTGCATAAAAGTATCGGACTTAGAGAGTGTTCAGCACTCAAGGAGCTTGATAAGTAGCTAATGGCTTGTGTTATTGAAAGCCTTAGGGTAGTCAATCCAAGCCATTGACAGATTATTTAGATTCCTGGACAAATCATGGGTAACATACCTATCTATTAACCGGTTCTTCCTGCAACGTGCCAGTCTATCTAGCATTCGCGTTATTCAACTGTTACACTCCATACCGGCTCCATAGATTTCAGTATCCTCTACTTGATGTTGCCAGTGAATAGCGTGTAGCTCGTGTTTAATCAAGATGTGGGCCGGTTGTTCTTTGGACTTTACAAACATCCGATCTTACCGTGCGCCCTTCCACTAATCACTGCGATATAGGTTGTTCTCCGTAATTAGCAGTTATTAAAGGATACTCCTCCGCACGTTGAAATAGCTGTCCCTGAAAAAAGTTACGAAAAAGTGATATGTCTAAAGCTTCTTCGATTAGCTAATGTGTATCTCCATATACTTTTTCAAAGAAGACTTAAATCTCTCCTCGACTAGACGGATTTTCAACCGCACATAAGGATTTGATGAATGGGCGGGAAGGATGGGTGGAAAAGGTGGAATTTTCTTGCTGTTGCAAAGATGTTGCATTTTTACAGGATGTTGTTGCTATTGTTCTTTCTGATAAGGAGCTTCATATTCCATTTTACGTTTAAAGGACACCAGATCTCTTAAATACTGAGGCGTTTTATAATTATAGTCTAGACACGCATTGATCCGACGTTCATGTAATCTTTGCATGTATCCTGTTTGCGGCGTTGAACTTCCTTGTCAACAAGTAAGGGTTTCTCTCCTGAGTTAATCAAAACATTTAAAACGATGTTTTTGCGTTTATCCGGGCCCATTGCCTGGTTGTACCCACGGTATGGTCCTATTTCTGCTCTCAACTAAAGCATGACGACCATCCAAAAAGAGGTCTATTTCGAATAGCACTGCGCGATATTTGTGACGTAAGTGCATAATTCGTTGCTAAATGGAGTTAGCACAATGCAGCGTTGCTGAATGCAAGAGCCAGAACTCTCGGGCGATGGAGTTGTCATATCCCGATGCAACCAGAACGTGTACGTCACCCACTCCTGCTCCAGTTATCCTATAAGATAAGAAAAAGCGGGTTCACGCAAGAGACTTCGTACAAGATTGGTCCTTGGAGTCAGTCTCTAACCGCGGATGACCTTAAGCGGAAGGCAGTACAGTTGCAGGTGAAAGTTTCACGTCTGTATACTTTTCTAGAGCTACTAAGTTTTTTAGAACGTTATGAGGAACAGCCTATTGAATGCGGCTCGCAATAGACTGAGGCTGACCCTGCCAAGACTTATTATTCTTTTTATTATTACTGTTTTTAATACAAAAGTTTTCGTGAGTAAACCCAGGTTTTCATCATATTCACTGAATAAGTCAAGTGACTGAAGATATTATACAAGTTAATGTAATACAACAAAAATCACCTCTAGATGCTTTCTTAGAGCTACCATCTGACACTCCACAGATTTTTATTCACTTGCTTCCTAATGATCGAGAAAGTTTGTTACAATATGACAAGTGTTTAATAAATACAAGTAAATAATGTCGATTTTAGCAATTTTCTTTCAGAATAGAGAAAAAAAGTCGTGTCTTTCTAAATTTTTTCATTTTATTTTTAACTTTTCAAATATTCATGCTAAAACAGATAAATGTAAAATTGTTCACATTCATACTAGTTAAAATTAAATATGGTCATCATGAGGTCTCGAACACCTTTTTACTGAATAGCAGCTTCGTACATTACTCTATTAGGATTTTATCATAGGACTTATTCTCTCGTAATTGGCATGCTGTCTGAAAATTGCAAAAAAATGTTGCTGTTGTCAAAAGTTCGGAAAAAGCGTTGAATTGTTATCATTTGCGGGAAAGAATTGGTATTTCTTCTCGTTACAATATGCTATGAAAAGTAGGTTAGCTTCTCCCTGCTTTTATTAAAGCTATCTAATTAGATTCATAGACTGGTCAAACATTTTTTAAAGATGTCGCAGTATTGCCTGCGTGGGGAATGTCTCTACTTCAAAAACATAAGATTTCTTTTCAAAACAAAAACTTTCACTTTCTTCGAGAGAAAATCCAGACCCCAGGACAGATCAGCCAAAAACAGAGCATATCCTAGAAAACCAGGAAGTCTGGCTAACCTAACTAAATGAGACTATACCAAACATTAAACATTTCATAAGAAAAACCGCAGCGTGAGCCCTGCCAAACTTATCAATGTCGAGGTCTTGGATTTTGACCCAACTACTAAAAAAGAAGAGGTCGAGGCGACCATCAGAAACCACTTTGGCAGGAAATATGCAGGAGAGATTAAAGCCAGCCTCACAAAAAGACTTATCAGAGGCAATCGGAAGGCTTTCATGGAGCTGGCAGAAGATATACCGGCGAGAGTTTTGCGCGCAGAATACCTTAAGGTAAGATGGGTGTCCTGTGGATTGGGCAAGAAGACGGAGAAATCATGGTGCTCTCGCTGCTTAGGCTTCGGCCATTTGGCAGCAAGTTGCGAGAGCTCAGACCGTGCGAAGGCCTGTTTGACATGCGACAAAGAGGTTCTAAGGGCTGAAACGTGCGAAAGCACAACGCAATGGAGGAAAAGCCCCGGGCAGACCATCAGCCGGGGACGATGCGGTGTTTGGCGTATACGGAGGCAGTCTCGTTGAAGAAGCCTCCCGGACGCACGAGTTAATAACGTAGCTGGGCAGGACCGAGAAATAGGCCAGACCTGCAGAAGAAGCCCAAGCTAAGACAAAAGAGGAGAGCCGAGGCACGGCTCAAGAAGGGCACCCCCTGATGTAATGTAAAAGCGGTTCCTGGGGGGAGGGGGGCAGAGGCCAAGGAAAAACTTCGCTTTATGTAGAAAGTTGACAAAAGATGGAAATTTTGAAAGAATCGAAACTTTCAAACATTGCTCAAATAGAATATTACTCCTAATGAAAATAAATTCATTAAGCAATATTCTTTGTTAATTTAAATTAATTTTTATCTCAAAATAATTAAAAAGTGTACCATAAGCAGAAAATTATAGATGAAACTGCAACTTTCTAACCTTATATCAAAAGAATATTATTAAAACATTAATAAACCGTTAAATCAATTTTTTCAGTTAGAATTAACTAATTGTTGTAAAAGTTAAAAAAATGTGTCAAAAACGGAGACGTTCTGAATATTTTATAAAAGAAAATAGCTAAACACAAGAATAAATCTTTTGAAAGATTTATGTAAGCATCTAATTGTAAAAAAAAGGTATTATGTTAGGTTTTAAAAACAGTTTGTATTAAAAATATTGCGAAAACGTCAGAAATATCATTATTAAGTCACAAAACCTGATTTTTCACCTGAGAGGTTTTTGTAGGACACTGTAGAATATACTTATGCGGTGATATTAAAAAAAGGAATTTTCTGATTTTATTCTATAGCTAATTGTAAAGAGAAATATTAAATTTCAACTCGATCCAACTAATATTAATGTTTCTGAATAAAATTGACGAAAGAGGCTTTCTTTCTTATTGGATTTAGAATTACTTATTTAAAAGCTAGGTGTAATTTTCAATGCCATGCGACGAGTGGGTCACAGGACGAGAATCCTCCCTTACTAACCATGTTGAAAAGTTGTGATAATAAATACGAAGGACTAAGGAAGGTGGTTCTGGTCCTAAATTTTAACAATTATGAAAAAAGAAAGAACAAATTGTTTAAAAAAAAAACTTTTTGCATATTTACAAAAATCTAGCACCAGACCCAGCCTTCTTAGTGCTTTTTACTTATTATTACAAAGTTTCAACTCGATGTGGCGCTTTGTGTGAAAATAAGTTATGAAATAAAAATCTTTATATCAGAGTGATAATTCTTTGCAACAATTGTCTCTTCAATATGAATAAAGATAAATAATTATTGTTTTAAATAAATTAAAAATGGTTTTATCAAAATTTTAACTTCGTATATGAAAAATTAAAATAGTGTATACTAAATTAGAAACTTTGGTTTTCAAAGGTTATTTCTGTTTTTTTTTCAATTTTACGGCCTTTGAATATGTTAAAAGTGATGAAAAGTTATAATTCTTTTCTAGGAGCTTGAACCGGAAATGTAAATAAATCAAGGCAAATTAAAGTTTTTTGGTTTAAATATTTTGTTTTCGGCAGTTTAAAAAAAAACTTGTAAATATTTTACCTTGGTGAAAGTGACATTGCATGTTTAAAAATGTATGCAAGATTTGTTAAATACAATCTTTAAAGTGAAATGTAGATTAGAGAAATAATAAGTATATATAATAATAAGTAAAAAGTAAGTAATTCAAAAATAGAGAATCGAGTATGTTTTAAAGTGTACCTAAAATTATTGATGCACACCAATCTCTCGGTTTCTGTCCCCCTGGTTTTGGCGTTCCTAGAACTGGTAGTTCAAGCAGTTTCCTACCGCGTGGAGTCGAGGCAAGCTTTTCAATCACGCCGTGATAAAATATTTATACCCCTCCTCCCAACTTACTTCAGGTAATTTTTAGTTACCCGAAATGTTTTAATAGTTATTGCCAGTAGAATTAAACAGGATATCCGAAAACTTCATTTTAAAAATTCTCTGATTTTTCCTTGACTATTTTTTCATTATTTTTTAACATAAATTATTAGATAACAGCATTTTACTATTGTAAAATTTTCATATTTATTAATTTACCTTAAACAAAGTAAGTTTTTTCTGCTATAAACTGAACAAACATGAAATTTCAAACTGAAAAAATTATCTTTTTACTAAAAAAGAAGAATTTTTTACTCAAAAATATCAATCTTAAAAAAATGGAAAAATTACATTTTCAGTTAATAAAATAATTTCCAACAAAGACACAACCTTTTAATGAAAAATAAATAAATTTTTTACAATGTAGTTCAACGTTCATTGTTAGTAGTATTAGTAGTATATATAGTATTTGAATTTGTTTGTTTATTAACAAAATATTTAAATTTTTATTCAGTGCAAGAATTTTCCACTACACATATGAATCGTTAAAAATTAATTATTTCTGAATGAAGTTTATTTTAAAAAGGTTGCATTTTCATGAAAAAAATGATATTGCTTCTAAAAAAGGTAAATTTTTAAATGTAAACATAAATTTTGATAAAATTGTTAAAAAGATTTTAGTAGAGTTTTCACTACTAAAAATTTTTGAACAGGAAATAAATGTCTGCGAAAAAAATGAATTTTTAAACCAGAAATACATATTTTAGTTTCGCTTTCAACAAAAAAATATATATATGACACAAAAAGGAATCTATCTACGAAATAGTTACATTTTCAAGAAAACAGTAAAATTTTCTACCAAGTGGTATGAATTTTTAACAAAAAAATTTTAAAACAAAATTTCAGTTGAATTTTCATCCAGAAAAGATTTCAGTTATCTTTTTCGTCTTAAAATATAAAATAAAAAAGAAGTAAATGCTTTACGAAATAATTAAATTTTTTAACAAAAAGTTGCATATTCCCTCAAAAACAATAAAAAATTCACGAAAACAGCTGAAATTTAAAAAAAAGACAAATTTTTCAAAAAAGATTTGAATTTTCAACCAAAAAGGATATCTTTTTAAGAAAAATGTAAATGTTTTAACCCAATAAATAAAATTTATAACTAAAAAACCAATTTTTAGTAGAAATTGGTTGCAGATTTGTAAAAATTACGTACATGAGTGAAGTACGGTCCCCAAGCTAAAATAATTATCTAATTCCGTTTTATACTTAATGAAATATAGCTTGGGAATATTTTTAATTTTGCATTGAATTTAATATTTAATTTCTAAGAATTGCTGCAGTCAATGTTTTTCTTCAAGTTTTAATCATTATTTTTACAGACAACAAAATGGACAAAATTAAACAACTATTTTTTACTGCGGAGAAAAATCCAACAGAAATGTTCCTACGGCGCTGAAATTGGACTGAAAGCAAGAGTTTGGTGTTTCATTTTTTATTAATATTTACCAGTAGAATCGAGGAAAACGGCGAAAGCGAGGAATAGGATACCGCCGTTAATCCTCATTTTTTCTTGTAGTAAATGACAGTAGATGATAGTAAATAATGCTGATTTAAGAAAAAAATCAATTTTCTGCAAGAAGTTTCCGTAATTATGCTAGAGGAGTCTATCGCAAGTCACAGTCTAAAACGACATGGCAAACTCAAGCGTGGAGACAAACAATTATTTATTTGACAATAAAGTTACACATAGACTTTTTATTCTCTCGTTGATTACCTGCATGTAATAAAACAAACAACAAAATTTGAAAGATTCAATGAGCGTACTCTTAAAGTTTAAACATAGGTTCCCGAAAAACAGATCTTTATTGAAACAACGTTATCTTTTCCAAGATTTCAACTATTGCACATAATATTGTATAATTAAGAAAAAAATTAAGAAACAATTACCTTTTCAAGTATACTAGTTTTGAACAAGGATTTGGTTCAATCCAAAACACCTAGAAAACTTAAAGCAACAATTTATGGACAAAAAGAGTTGTTTAGTTGAATTGATCAAAGTTAATAAATAATGTGATATTTTAAAACAATTTTTGTAAACAAATATCTATCACAGGTATTTTTGATCACAAATTACTTGGAACTAAAACATAGTTATAATATTTAGCGATCTAATAAAAATCAACAGTTGTTTGAAAAACCTTAATTAAGAAACGCACTATCCGGCTCTTTCTGGAGGTACAGACTAGATTTTTATGATAAAATTAACTGTAAATAACTAATTTCTATATTTTTAGACTGTTTTATGCCAGTAAACAGTTTATTGTTGTAAAAAATAATTGATGACACACATTTTTATCATTT
This sequence comes from Druon quercuslanigerum, assembly GCA_010014905.2. Taxonomy (NCBI): domain Eukaryota; kingdom Metazoa; phylum Arthropoda; class Insecta; order Hymenoptera; family Cynipidae; genus Druon; species Druon quercuslanigerum. The sequence continues at coordinate 2,145 of JAAAKG020208668.1, read as the reverse complement.
TATGTATTTATAAATAAAAGAGCGTTTTTTCACAAAATTTACAGCCAATTTAAGCAATATTTTTTTATGATTCAATAACACTTGATAATTGCTTAACCGAACCTAATTTAAAAAAAGCATTATTTGGCTATTTTTGATTATTTTAAATTTATTTCGATAACGATCCACTATTTTTATTTTTTCTAACAATTTATTTTTTTTAGCTAGAGCTAAATTTGTATTACCTAATGTCAAGCAATTATTACTAATTAATTTTAATGATCTTCCACAAGAAAATAAAATTTTGGTTTACAAATTCATGATACGAAAAAAACTTGTTTGACTAAATTGTTAAAAAAAACAAAAAAAATTTATCGTTATCGGACTCTCAAAAAAAGCTTTAAAATTCATTATTCACAGTTGATTACCAATCAAATAATCAATTATTTACTCTAATTTGATTTTATGATTCTTTGAATCAGAGGTTCTTAAAAATTTTACCTTAGATTTTGCTTTATTTGAGCTTGAGTATTTGAACGGCTAAACGATAATTCCAATTGCGTGAGACAAAACTTGATTTGTTTTTTAATATTTAAGACAGAAATAATCTTTTTCCGTAAGTTTCATGATGCATTTAAATAGCTTTGTAAAAATTTTAAAATTGTAGCTTAGTACACTTAACGTCAAAAATCACTCTTGCCCATGTTATAAATATTAGGTTTTGTCCCATGCAATTGATATTACTAGCTGACCCTCGGCGTGCAGACCTCTTGTCCACTAACGTCACAACATGGAACAATGGTCACGTCGATGAATGTTGCGTCGATTAAAAACAACATAAAAAGTGTTCCTAAAGTTTTAAAGTAAAATGAATTAAAAAATTCTTCGGTAAATCATTTTCTACATCTCTGATCCAAATTTTTATCTTTTACTCAGTAACTTCTGTTTTGTAATATAAAGTGTATATTTGTTACGTCAATGGATACTTAAAAAGTAGGGAACATTTTTTTGGCAGTTTCTCTTATTTACTAAGGAAGTTCCTAATGTTTACACTGCAAACTTATAAGATGAGTCTTGATATATTTTTTCTTCAATCCAATTTCTAGTTTTAAAACGATGGCTGTTTATATATCGACGTAAATTTAAAAATATTTTTGAAGACACTCGTATTTGGTTCGTTATTTAGTGAAAGAGATACATTCGTGAACATTGTAGTTCGCTTGTTCAGGGCTAAGCTGAAACAGAGGTATCAGGTAAACTTGTTCTCATGTATACTCTCCAGGATGCTTGCAATTGACCAGAGCGCCCCACCATGGAGACTGGTTGCGCCAGGTCACAAAGCAGGTGCGACTAGTCTCCATGGGAAAGATAATTGAATTCTCAGATTAAACAATGAAAATATTATAACAGCAGTTTTATTGGATCTTTCATTGCGTCCTGAGTTCTGCAAAATGTTCATCGTCTACAGATGTGTTAATCAACAAATATTCCCAGTCGACGTCGAAAGGGAACTGGCTAATCTCTGTAGTGTTTGCTGCTTAAAAGTTACGACAATTATAGTGATGAATAGGGGTGGGTGGTAATTGTCGACAGGTACAATGGGATCGGTTGCCCCAGTTATTTCGTAAGATGGAGCTTTAGTAAAAAGTAAATCTGAAATGACACATAAGTGTTTAAAATGCTGCTGACCTGTCCAAAATTTGTATACGTAAGAAAATCAGAAATCGCGTTAGAGATATTAACATGCATGAGAGATTTACTGAACATTGGGATACATTTACGAAACTGGTCAATATTTATATTCCAAATCTTTAGGGCAAGTAAAAATCCCTAATAATATTTACAATTGCACCTGGATATTAATTTATAATATCCTCGAATATATTACACCATTCGATATAATTACACAGCACCACAAAAAAAAAGTGGTCTGTCCCAGAGGCGAGACCAGTGTACCCTTATGTTTCTGGAGTCGCTGAAACCGAATATGACCTCAGAATTGCTTCATTAGGTCAGGATTTTTTTCTACCCTCAAAATAAGGGCTCAAATTTACTGAATTTAAGGTAATCCACTAAAAAAAATTTTTTTCTCCCCAGAAACGAGACCAATGCACCCTTATGTTTTCGGGGTCGCTGAAATCAAATATGACCTCAGAATTTAGTCAG